>JAEQML010057681.1:0-31693 GCA_016904865.1 Pissodes strobi
CCCTCTGGTAGATCAAAGCTCTCACTTTTAAAAAAGACCTATCAGTGTGAATTACCGAAAGGGAAAAGCCCCTCTGATCAGGCACGGTTAAAAAAGACCTATCAGTGCGAATTACCGAAAGGGAAAAGCCCCTCTGATCAGGCACGCCTTAAAAGTGAATCAGTGAAAATTAATAACGCCATAAGGCAAAGTGCTATTTAAATTAACTACATATAAAAAGTAAACTACGTAACTAAATATCCAGCCAGACCAAATAATTTATCCGCCCGTCAATCTAATTGTAACAGCCCTTCAGGCTAGCTCTGCCTCTCTCTCGCTGCTGTCCGTGGTTAACATTTTCGCGAGGAATATCCCAAGGGATTTACGAGATATGCATTCCCGAATATTTTGGTAATACTTACAACCTTCTATACTCAACCTGAAGTTAATAAACCAAGCCTTTTTTACACCGAGTATTTCTATCCATCTCTCCCAACTACCTATATCTGAGCTCCGTCTTCTGAAAGAGCACAGCGCAACTACTGCAACGATGTCAGGTCCATAGGCAACAAGCGGTAGGAGCGTATATGTGACAAGTGGTGGAGGAAGCCGTTTCGACCCCCGTACACAGGACCAAGGACTCGTCGTGGAGATACGCTTTTTCCAGATAGACCCCTGATGCAGCTAAAAATAATATTTTGCATCAATCCAAGCCGTCTATATTTTTTATAGCCGTGGTGACCCACGAGATTGTTTTCTGTACCAGTTTTCTTTGAGATTTTTTGGCAATCATGAAAGTTGCCTTCTTGACATTTTGGTGAAGTTAAGAGTCATTGCCTTCTAATTATTTAAATCCGTCCTCGAATGTCAGATAAGATAAAATATAGTCTACGTTCTAAGAGTCAATCCGACACGCCTGCTAAGGACCCCATTCTACCTCACAGCAGCACAGCCATCTTCTCAGCATCAAGGAAATTAAGAAGATCGCCACCGGCATCCCCAATAATAAATCTAGAACAATTTAAGATAATCTCATTTCTCGACAAGCCATTAGTGGAACCACCTAGTGAAAACTCGTAAATTTACCAAGAAAACATAGCATCGCACAGCAGCACGGAGGCTACAGAAGTCAGCGAACAAGACGAAGCACAAGATATCCAAACAGTACGTCACAACATGGCAAACACAACAATCACAGACGCTTTGGCTACTGCAAAGAAAGCAGCGATACCACAGTTTATTAGCCCACCTACATTTCATCCTTGCAGATGCAAAGCCAACGATTTTATAAAATCATACGAAAGAACGGCAATAGCAAACGGATGGGATGATGCGTTAAAAATTGGATATTTTGAAACTTTTTTGGACGGAGCAGCAAATCTATGGTTCCAGGAATACAAGGCAGCAATCCAAAATAATGGATGGATGGAATTACAAGCAGACTTTATCAGTGAATTCGAAGACAGAAATTATCAGACAGCACGTAAAAAGAGAGTGGAAGAAAGGAAGCAGTTAGAGAATGAAACGGTAATAAATTATTTGTACGAACTTAGAGTACTTTATCACGACTACAAGGCAAACGTGGACATAGAAGAGTTTTTAAGTATATTTAGCGAAGGGCTCACCGAAGACACATATTATAACTTTTACTGGTTGACAAACCCCCCCAACAGCCAACCTCGAGACTTAGACGAACTGAAGTCGTTAGCAGCAACGATAGACAAAGCACCGAGACGAAGAGAAGATAAAAGGCAAAACCATGAGCCAACAAACAGTTATCATCCTCTGAATACAAGCAGTCACAATCCTCAATATAACTATCGTCCTCCAAATAGAGAAAATTACCGTCCTCCATATAACTATCGTCCTCCGAATAACATAAATAATCCAAACTTCAATCGTCCAAACAATTACCACAAATATAATTATAATACGAATATACAAAATAACCTCAGAAGGCAAGAAATGCCACAAAACCGCAATAGCAACTTACAGAGGCTACCAACATATACAAAGAATGGTAACCAAAATCATTATAAGGAGGCCTACAGAAATTGCTATAATAACCAGAAATTCCACACCTGCGGAAAATTGGGACACTTCGCAGCAACTTGCCGCAGAAATCACCCAAAAGGCGGCGGATGGCTAAATTAAACACCCCAGTCATCCTAGCAGGAGGGGACAAGGAAAAGAAAGGCATACTTTGCATCACAGTAAAATTAAACAATAAAAATGTCACGGCAATAATAGATACTGGATCTCAAAACAACGTCATACAAAAAGACTGGACAACAGGCCTGAAACATAGACATAGCAACACAATTCTCATAGGAGCAGGAGGGCATCGTATACAAGTAATGAGTGAAGTTACCACACCATTACAAATAGGAAACAAATTTAAGCTCCAAATAAAGGCAAAAGTAATCAACAGTGCACCCTATCCGATAATATTAGGCATGGAATTTCTACAACATAACAAGGCAGTGATAAATATCCCAAACAAAGAACTGATAATTCAAAATAAATATATAATCCCATTGAGATACGATTCAATGAATGGCACCGCACCGGGGCTTACATCTGTACAAAAAGAAATAAAAGTCAGCAGGGACAAAAAGCAGGACGACAACAAATTCAAGTTATTTTTACAATAGCAAAACAACATACAATTAGATAAACTAAAATCCACTCAGGAACAAAATAGAAATATACAGGGCCTTGGCAAAGATATTCCAACAGTATGGGGATTAACAGATATGAATAAAACAAAAAAGTATATAGCTAAAACACTTAAGCAAGAATTCCCAACAACAAATTGGAATAAAAATAATAAAATAGGAACAGTTTCAGTGACCAAAAATACAAAAGGCAAAACTGGTTTCTACCTCCACACTAGGACCAACGCACATAGCAGGCTAACACTCGAAACATTATTTGAATGCCTCATAAAACTAAGAGAACTATTAAAGGAAAAGGGAATTAATAAAATAGCCATACCTAGAAGAGGTTGGGGCTTGGATATCCCAGAATGGAATTCATTTAGAAAAATGTTGCACTACAGATTCAAGTCAGACAATATAAATATTTTAATATGTAGAGACAAAAGGCCAAGAAAATTAAATAACATAACAGGGCCATTTACAAACATTATGATAGAGCAGACGCCTAACATTTTTAAAATTAGAGCTAGAAAGAACTATGTCATCACAAAGGGAGAAACAAAAACATTAGAATTAGAAATCCCAGAATACCAAGAAATAGAAGGCCACTCAAATATTTTTAATTGTAAATACAACACAGACTGGTTAGCCACAAAGCAATTATCAATTGAGGCAAATATATACACAAATGGGAAAACATTGTTTATCCCAGTAACCGCAAAGGCAAATTACCCAGCTAAAATCTACAGGGGCACTGCAATAGCAATGTTAGAAGAAATACAAAAATAAGATACCGCATACAACCTACACCTCAGCGAAGAGACAATAGACAAGAAAGAAATGATAACCATAGACGATCACCATCTAGACAACATCACAGACCACAAAGCACGAATACAACTGGAAGAATTACTACATGAATATAGGGACGTATTTGCAAAATCTCCAAAATATATGGGAAAAACTAATCTAACCGAACACGTAATAGAACTAGAAGACAATAAACCACAGAAAAGCCGTCCATACCGTGTGTCCCAAAAAGAAAGAGGCATAATAGACGAACAAATCCAAGAAATGCTAGAAAGCGAGGTAATAAGACCATGCCACTCGCCCTGGGCGAGCCCCGTTGTACTAGTAAAAAAGAAGGATGGCAATACTAGGTTCTGCGTAGACTATAGAAAATTGAACTCAGTCACAAAGAAATCAAATTGGCCTCTGCCTCAGATAGACGATATACTAACCTATCTAGGCGATTCTACCTGGTTTAGCACATTGGACATGTTTTCCGGATACTGGCAAGTCCCAATACAAGAAGATTCGAAACAATATACCGCTTTTGTAGCACAGGGACATGGTTCATACGAATTCAATGTGTTAAGTTTTGGACTATGTAACGCTCCAGCAACATTCCAAGAATTGGCAGATCGAGTATTCAGTGACATGAAGTGGAAAGAAATACTCATATACCTAGACGATATAATAATATTTTCAAAAACACTAGAAGAACACTTGATAAAATTAAGGAAAGTCTTCGACAGATTACGTCAGGCAAATTTAACATTGAAACCAAGCAAATGCAAATACTTCAAGAAAGAGATAAAAATTTTGGCATTCAAGGTCAGTGACAAGGGTATATTACCTGACGAATCCAAGCTCACGTGCATCAGAAATTTCCCAAAACCAAAAAAGCTCAAAGATATACAAAGCTTCTTAGGACTCTGTAATTTCTACAGAAAATTCATTAAAAATTTTTCAATGATTGCACGTCCATTACACAATATGACAAAGAAAAGCACGACATTTAAATGGGGACCAAAGCAAGACGAAGCATTCGCAACATTAAAGGAAAAATTGATATCGGCACCTGTGTTACAACACTTTAATCCGAACAAAGGCACAATATTGCACACAAATGCAGCTACATGTGGAATCGGAGCCATATTATTACAGGAAGATGATAATAAAATTGCACACCCTGTAGCCTACATAAGCAGAAGTCTGTCAAAAAGTGAGAAAAATTATACAATCACAGAGCTAGAATTATTAGGTGCAGTTTGGGCGCTAAGCTATTTGAGACACTTGATATATGGTAAACCAGTAAATATCATAACAGATCATCATGCTCTCTGTTGGATAGACAGCATCAAAGAGAATAATAGGCGTTTAGCAAGATGGGCTTTAAAGCTTGCAGAGTTTGACTATACAGTAGAATATAAAAAAGGAACATCACACAAAGACGCAGACTGCATGTCGAGACACCCAGTCCTACCTGCAGAAACACACGATCAAGGAGACAAGGACGAACTACCAACATTTGCACTGAGGAGCACAGAGATAGCCGCTGTCCAGGACCCAGAAATAAAAGAATTAAAACAAGCCATCTTAGATCCAAATAATACAGATATTGCAATAGGCACCAGACGCAGAGCAAAACATTTTAGACTGCAAAATGACACCCTGTACAAAGTAAATAACACCAACAAAGGATTGGAGAATGTTCTAGTCATACCAAAGTCCATGAGAAAACAAATAATGTGGGAAGTACACGCAGCACCCACAGGGGGTCATCTAGGAGTCTATAAAACATTGGGTAAAATCAAAAACAGATTCTTCTGGACGGGCATGAGTAAGGACATAGAGAAATACATACACGGATGCCCAGACTGCCAGGCAAGAAAAGGACAACCCTACAGAAAAACTCCGGGCTTCTTACAACCCATAAAAGAAGGAAACATCATGATCTTTTAGGACCGTTTAGGCGTAGCTCTCAGGGAAAGACAATGATTGTGGTGGCAACGGATTATGCATCAAGATATGCTATTACTGCAGCTTTACCAAGCGGCAAGGCAGGCCCGGTGGCAAAATTTCTCTTAGAAAAAGTATTTTTGATACACGGAGTTCCAAGGACTATTTTAAGTGACAGAGGCAAAACATTCCAGTCAGACATGGTACAAGAACTAGAACGAATTATGGGAGCACGTAGCCAGTACACAACTGCCTATCACCCTTGCTGCAACGGCCTTACAGAAAGGTTAAATAAAACAATGGCGGACATGCTGTCTATGTACTGCAACACTCAACAGACCGATTGGTGCTCTTATATTCCATTCATCACGTTTGCTTATAACACAGCTATACAAAACACAACGCAATTTAGCGCATTTATGTTAGTTTTTGCAAGGGAGCCAACGCTACCCTCTGAAGCGGTCCTGATGGACGCTGAAAAAGAGACAGACATTCTACAGATAAGAGAAAAGGCGTTGCGAATGAGAGCATTAGCAGTAGAAAATATAGACAAATGCCAAAATAGTGATAAAAAGCGATTCGATAATAAACATAGGGAGCTACAATTCGAGATAGGAGATAAAGTAAAAATATTTATACCAGTAAGAAAAGTAGGACGCAGCGAAAAACTACTTCTAAGGTGGTTTGGACCATATGAAATTTTGAGGAAATTAAATGAGGTAAACTACGAAGTTAGAAAGATAGGAAGTAAAAAGAAAGTAAAAGACACGGTTCACGTATGTAGGATGTTGCCGTATAATGATCCCTGGACTAAGGATTCACCAATTATTGATGCGGAAGCCGAAAAAGAGGACAATAATCAAGAGGACACAGAGGACGATAGTACAGAGGATACAGAAGATACAAATATACAGTTAGTTATACAAGAGGCAGAAAACGAAAAACGTGATAAAGATAAGGGGCAACAAAACAGTAATAAAATTGAGAAAAATGAAAGTATACATAAAAAAGAGGGCGAGGACCTCGAAAGAAGACTATTAGCAATTTTGGGGAAAGACAATAATAAAATTGAGAGTAGTGAAGGTATGGATGAGAAAGAAGACGAGGACTTCAAAGGAAGACTGTTAGCGATTTTAGGGAGAAAATAATGACAATGCACAAAGTATCTACAAACCCAGGTGTCAATGATAAATACCTTACATATTAGGAAAAATCATAATAAGACACTTAGGAGTGAGAAAAAAGTAGCATAAAGCATATAGACAAATATAAGATACATTTAAAATGGAAACAATATGTACGTAAAGTAGAAAATAGAGTACATAGATATTAGAATGGAAAATAGAGTACATAGATATTGTATATACTTAGAGTAGAAAATAAAGCACATAGAAAAATATTAGAGGCACTTAGAGAAGCAAACAGAGATATATTAGAAAGATGGAACAAGAATTTGGAATGCAAGTGTTATTGACAACTATCTAAGATACTAGAGAAAGTCATAATAAAAACATGAAGGCGTCCAAATAGATGATATAGAAAGTTAATATAGAGAAAAGAGACTAGAAAAGTTTAGTTCATTTATGTGAATAATAAAGTTTAAATGAAGAAATGAAACTTTAGTAAAGTTATAATGAGAACGCAATTGTTTTCGATTAATACCATACAGGGAAAGTCATAGAAAAACATATGAGCGTTTCGAGTGAGGTGAAACTAGGAGAAATAAGTAAAAATAAGTTTAATGGGAAACTAGGTAGAAGACGATCTAATGAGAAAACATATAGGCATAGAGACTATATGTAAAACGGACTTAGGTAGTGATGAATATCTTATCGAGAAAATCACAACACTTAAGGGCCACGGAGCATTGAATGTTTAGAATATGAACATAAAAACTAGATGATAGATAGATATACTAGTAAATATAGGATATAAATAGTGTAAAATAATGCATACATAAACGCCTAATATATATAGGATATGAGATATAAACATATGGCAAACAGTAATTTATATGGAGATAATACATAATAAAATAATAAATATACATACCAAAACTCTACACAAGCGCAACAGGTTCCGGAGCCTCGAACACCATGTATTATAGAATAAAAGCAGCGCCAGCGTCACGATGTCCAAAGAAAAAAAAGGAGGACCTAGAAAGAAAAAATCTTGCAAAATAATGCAGTGAAATAAATAAAGGCAGGACACGCCGCCCACACAAAATGTGCATACAGTAAAATTAGGACCCAGATAGAGGACAATTAAAAAGTATAATAATATAATAATAATGGGAAAAATAGAAATATACACGAGGAGGAAATACTCGTCTTAAATTCAATTTCTTGGAGATCTTACACTTCAGCTAGAGACAAGACGAAGATGTCTAGATAAAGAAAAAAAACGAATGCAAAATTTTAAAAATGTATGGAGGAAGAAACAACAGCTTTATAAATGAAAATAAATAATTTAATTATGAGATAACTCACCTAAAGGAGCCTGGAAGTTACATATACCACAAAACCATTTCACGAAGCCTCGGTGAAGGACCTGAAAACTCACAGGTGCCATAGAGCTCATTTACCTCAGATGTCATCGGTCCTCATTAATGGTCATTACTGAAATAGGGGATGATGAATATATTATCACGCACCCTGAAGAGGGTATGAAAATAATCTGTATGGAATTGATCACTCCGATACAGGGCAATAAAACGTCAGCTACAGGTGCGCTAAAAATATTCATCCCGTGCCATTGCCAGCTACAAATTAAAAATAAATTAATCACTCCAAACCGATTCACAGGTAATATTATCAGTTACTCATGTAATACCAGCAGCATGGACAAAAAACGTTAATACTGAATCCGACAGCAAATTTACAGCCACCCAAATTCAGTAATATGGAAGAATGCATCAACCACAACTGGCCAATATCCATACCACATCTTAAACTAACATCAAGTAAAGAATTGCTACAAACGTTTACGTCAGAAATCAAGCAAACGAAAACGTCATCCAATAATTATAAATGGACAAACGAAAATCACAGTATCATGGTTATATGGAACAGTATACTATCATTTGCAGTAATATACAAACTCAAGCCAACACTACCCCTATTAGCAACCCCTGTACATGCACTAAGTACAGCAAAAGAAATTATGCACAATATACTATTTATAATAACATGTAGCATATTTCTAATATTCCTAATATATCTATTATTTAAATTATATAGATACTTACGCAATACGACCAGCTCCACCAGCACAAATCACTCCCCCACACCACAGGATGGATACACGTTAAGGATAGAAAATCAAAACTCAGACGGTAGCCTAAATTGCATATTTCAAAAGACTGCGGCAGTCGACCCGAGCAATGGAATATCAACATGACCTGCTTACCATTTCTGCTCACTATACAAAGTAGTATAAATACGTATCATATCATATTATAATATTCAGAAATAATAGGTTAGCTGTTGTTACATAACAATTTAGCACGGATATGTAACAGATGGATGTCAAATAAAGTCAGTGATTCCACCCTTAATCTCGCATCATTTTCGAACGACCGTTGCCTTAATCGAGTTGTTAGAGGAATAAACTGAAACAAGCTAGTTATATACGTAATTTCAGACACCAGATCGTATGGTATTCTACATCGCTATCAAGAAAACATTTAAGTATATAGCAGTGCATTTCAATTGAATCATTTACCTTGCGAATAACTTCCTTTTTCGGCAGTAATATACCTTAAAAGAATTGTTGGTTGCCTACGGACGCGTTAAATATAATGCACCTTGGAACGTTTAATGAAAAGGGTTATTCTTGGAACGTTGCCAGATGTTTAATTGGCAAAGCGGTTGCCCTTTCATTTTTACGTGATTACGATTCAAGCCAACAGGAAAATACATAATTAATTGATGTGCTGCCCTTGTCTTGACATTAAACGACTGTTTTTCGCTTTCGCGTTAAAAATACGCAGTCAAGATATGTTATTAAATGCGTATATTCCCTAACTTGGCAACGTCGCTCGAACTGCTCCGCAGTATTTAATATATGGTTTTAGCAAGAAAAAAAACCGACTGGAGCTAAAGGTACGTTTATGATCGAATCGACTGAATGCGTTGAACAGATTGGATATTAGAAATTGTAAATGACGCCGGCCGGAACGAGGTAGTTGCTGTTTGTCTGGTCATTGTCGATGATGGATTTATCGTTGGATTTCTTTGTTCTACCAGCAATGTATAATATTATACAGCCTTAGATACGTTTCATTGCATATTGTAGATGTTAGTAATTTTGGCGACATCGGCTGCTGTAGTTTGCGCATGATCACAGGACAGTGTGGAACGGGCTTATGGTTCGAGTTTTTTTCCTAGCTTTTTAACATCGAATTTCACGAGCTAGTTAGTCGTTTTTGGCCAGATATCGTCCTCTTTCTTCAGAAAACCTTCTTAGGAGGTAGTGCGTTCGCCTGATAAAAGTTTAAGAATTTGTAATTCACCCTAAATAGGGGATTATATACTTATATTTCGGGTATAAAGTGGCGAAGTTACTAGGTTGCTCTAGTTTATGGCTTGACTGTGGATGGGTTGGATTTTTGCCTAAAGTCAAGATTTTGGATTAGTAACTTGCCACGTGCAGTGTATTCTGGAACAAAGTACGCCGTTTCCTTCTTCGAGGAATGTCTGTAGAAGAGAGCGTTTGCTCCCCAATTCGTCATTACCATCAAAAAAAACCCTAAGTAGTTAGGTAAATAAATATACATATCTTATATTTTGTACATACTCATTTATTTTCTGTACAGAGGGGACTCAGGGAGAATTGAAATACTGTACAATATAGCTATATAGAGAGTGTTACTTTTGAAAATTTATTAATTTTTGCACGTAAATCACGCAATATCATCAAACAAAATATAATTTAGGCCTGGAACAGGCAAAGCATGATTTAGTTATACTCATTATTTTTACAAGAAGTAATATTCTGGGGAAAATAAGCGTATTGAATGATAGTTCATGATACCGTTCTCGTATCATATTGTCGCCGAACACTTATTGCTGTTCTTTGTCTTATGGGCACCCGTATTGTATAATAGGGTTTAATAATGTATAAAATTGTATATAATCTTTGATAAATTTCTTTCTACATTGAATTTTGCTTATAAGAACTTGTAAAGTCGTACATAAGCTTTGTAAATTTAGATTTCATATTAATGACATAAATGGACAAGCTTTGTTCTTGCCTGGGGGTCTGAACTCTTATAAGAGCATACAGCGGTGATATTATTAGTCAGTTTTCTTAGTATTTGATGTCTATCACCTGTAGGGTGATATGATATTGGTTATATTATGACCTTCGCATTTGGGCAAGACGACTAATATTATTATTTTTAAATACTCTCATTATTATTTTTAAATACTCATTGATTTGGGAGTGTTCTGAAAGAGGAGCTGCTTGAAATTGCAGTAGGTGAATGCATACTTAGCGCTTGTTCTCTTTCAGTTTTTTTTTGTACGGGAGCCAGTTTTCCGGGGAGTCATTTTTGTTGGAAACCAATTTTACCAGGAGCTATCCTGGCTGGTGCTGTTTTGCTTGGAGTTGTGTATCTGGAGCAAGCTATTGTTGTTTGGAGCGAGCTTTGCTTGAAGAGAGGTTTAGTAGCTAACCAAGGAGCTGCCAGTCAGTACGATTGGTTGTGGTTTATTGGTACCAACTGCAGCCGTAGAGGTATGGCATTACCTCAGTTGCCACTGAGAGTTTATGGTCCCAAGGTGCGTAGCTGAAGTCCGCGTGCAGAAGGCCGTAGGTGACATCGGCGAAGATCAGTTAAGATAAGTTTAGGTTATAATGGTGATCTGTTTACTTAATGTTGTTGGCGTGTTATTAGTATTTTCCAGCGTGTAGTAAATTGCGTGTTTTTATTTCTTTCTGCGAAGTGTTGATATAATTTTTGTTGGAACTTATTAGGTGTAAGCAAAGCTTACCAATGCGAATATAAATAACTGCGATATTTACTAGTGTGATCCAATTAATGCTCATAGTTTTTTTTATGCTTTATTTGAACATTCTTACAATTTAATTCATATTGTGGTAAATGATAAACATTGTGGTTCTGATTGACTAAATAACTGATTATAGTAATTTTACATAGTGGTATAAACTGAAATTTTAAGGTTTATTCATGTACAACTGCGACACGTATACCATGGTACACGCGCAACGGAGTTAATAGTAATGAGAATTATCCTGATAACTTTAAATTATTAGTGGATGTGACGATATATGTTTTATGCATATTGCGCTTATTTTTAATTAGTTGGAATTGTTTTTTGATCTTCTGTAATCATATATTACGTCATACTGTTACATCTGATATGATCTAGTTAAATATTTGTGAGCATATATCAAGTTATTAAGTGTTTCCAATTGAGATAATTTACCTTTTGTTATATATTTATATCATTTTGTTTATTGAAAGAAATAGGACAACACGTTGTCGTCTAACATAACGAACGCCAATAAACTTAAACCTGCACGAACGTGACCGCCTTTTATTTGCTCTGAAATGTCTCAATCCAACCAGTGTAGTTGATAGTAGTTGATTTTAAAACGCCCTTGCGTAGCGGATAATCGTCGATTTTGGATCGCCCTTATGGATTCTTAAGACCGAGGATCTTCCTGTTTGGATCTGCGGATTTGGATACTTCAAACTGGTGGCGCCCTGGTCAAGAGTAAGTAATTGACCCACTCCCACGCCGACGAGCAAGTCGGAGCACACATGTTGCGCTGGCCGCATCCTTAAGGGTAGGTATCATCTGATTCATTATATCTCGCTAACACATTGAAAGGGTTTTACGCGCAACACTGTAATTAAAAGTATCGTAATGTATATGCTTAAATACGAATAGATATAGAACTGCCAGATATACATAATCAAAAGAATTATTTTTAATCCTTTATACGAGGGATTTACAACAAATAGTATATAAGAATCTGAAATATGGTGAAATGGTATAAGATAATCAAAATCTAATAATAATAACACGGAAACGTTTTAAAATATTTATTATGCCTAAAAATATACATATATGGTAAGACGCCTAAATCTGACCACAACGGTCATATATTGCTTTGTATTTGGCAACTAAAAAATTGATTGATTGTTACTACATTATTTATTAGTTAATTATTAAAACAAACCTTTCTTTTGTTCCATGTAAGCAAAAAAGCACTGGGTCAAGCAACATACAGAGTCGACAACACTTCAAGACTAATACCGGGTGGACAAAACTGAGCCACGACACGAAGTGGACAACAAATAACATGAATGGGCAAACTATTGCGTCCAGCCAGAACGTCTTGGTCCGAGTAGAGATCAGTGCGGTCGGATTGTGATAGTGTTAATTTGAGGTTGAATGCAAAATGTAAAAAATATATATATATGTAGTAAGGGAATAGCATATCTGGTAATAAACTCCGGAGGTCGTTGTTTTCTGGAAGGGGGGCATGTGTCAACTAACATAAAATCATACAGTTTGAACTTAACCTTGAATCGCAATTATAAATTGTTGTTAATTAAAGTATAAACTGTTATGATTAACCTTGTTGACAATTCAAAACAATACTCGAATTAGAGGTCAAAGTTTGGTATAAAAAGCTGTGCAGCAGCCCATACCGGGAGACTTTGATCTCCAGTGCGAATTACCGAAAGGGAAAAGCCCCTCTGGTAGATCAAAGCTCTCACTTTTAAAAAAGACCTATCAGTGCGAATTACCGAAAGGGAAAAGCCCCTCTGATCAGGCACGCCTTAAAAGTGAATCAGTGAAAATTAATAACGCCATAAGGCAAAGTGCTATTTAAATTAACTACATATAAAAAGTAAACTACGTAACTAAATATCCAGCCAGACCAAATAATCTATCAGCCTACATCGATTTTGTATGTAGTTACTGCCTGCGAAGGGGAACCGATACATATCAAAATCGTATTACAAACATTCTTCGGATGTTTAAAGCTTCCACCAGTACACTGCAGAGGGAGTACTAGTTTTACATCTTACCGTTCGTCTAGAACGACGCTGATTGATACGGCTTGCATTTGAAATTTAGGGTCGGGAAAGGTACCCACTACTCCCACTAGCCTGTCTGACGAGACTTGTGAAAGTAGAAACCGGTCACAGGTGGTGCTTTCCCGGACCTAAATGAAAATACAGCCCATATATCAATATTCTGGTCTTTCGAAAAAGAACTTTCTTCAAAATGCAACCATCGGATATCAATTTTTTTGCAGTTGTATACGAGGTTTGTCAAAAAATATGAATTTTGCTCAAGAGTAAGGTACCTTTCTTTTTGATAATATCGAAAATTTTTATGAAAAAAAGTTGTTTAGAATTAAAAGTTATTTTCAAATATGAAATTACAACCATTTAGCAAGTTATCATTTTTTTAACAGATAAGAGATAAATACAAATTTATAATGTAAAACGTAAATAATCACGAAACCTTAATTTTCATGCTAAATGGCTGTAATTGCACATTTAAAAATAACTTTTAATTATAAACAGCTTTTCTTTGCAAAAATTTTCGATATTGTCAAAAATAAAGGTACTTTACTCTACAGCAAAATTCATATTTTTTGACAAACCTCGTATACAACTGCAAAAAAATTGATATCTGATGGTTGCATTTTGCGTTTTAGACCATGCAGAACTTTTTATGAAGAACAATTTTTTTTCATAAAACCAATAATAAGAAAGTTTTCCACATGGTTCCAACTTAAGTAGACACACTGTATAAAAGAAATTTAGGCTTAAATGAGATCAATTATATTATCATCCATCTCTAGATAATGCCGAGTATAATTGTAAACTTTTATAAGTTTCGCTTTATTTTATTTCTTTTTATCAAGATGCGAGCCAAATAAAAAAAAAATCATTATTTTTATTCAGTGCCATAAGCCGGACTAAGGCTTGAGATTGCTTTAAAATTAAGTATCTGATTTAGCAAACGTTGTCTAACTTAGACAGCGGGAACTCAAGAAGGTATTAAGTATTTCGTGCTCTTTTTTGGCCAGTTTTCTGCTATATATAATTCGAATATTACAAAGTCTAATTTAAGTTTTATTGCAACTTTTGCCATATTCATTTATTCCAAACATGTTATGTAGATAATAAGAACGTTTCTATTTTAATAGTCGGGAAAATGAGATATTTTGGTGATTAATGCATGTGGAAAAATTGTGATTCTGTCTAGTTTATGCTAAATAGTCTATAACTATAATATTTAGTCACTCTATTGAAATATAAGCGTTCGAATTTATTGAAAATGCCAATCCTCATAGATACATCTTGTACAAAAAAAAATCAGCGTTAATAAGGTCAGGTCGCCAGGCCCCCCTTTTACCACAAGAGCCCTCCTGTAATTTTTAGAAATCAAACAGTTAATTCTGAACGCTATTTAAATTTATTAACTGAAGATATTTCGGACATGGTTAATCAAACAGAGGCTTAAAATGTTGTGTACTTGGGCGATAACGCAAGACCGCATAGGAGTAGGATCGTGACAAAGGTCTATTTTTACTTAGCGAGCGATGCGACGCAGAAAGACGCGATGCGAGAAATGCCGCCTCCAAGAAATGTAGCCGGTTTCACTGGGACGACGCTACGCAGTACGCAGTAGCGGAGCGACGCCACGCACGCAACCCAACGCTCTGGACAGCGATATTTGCAGCTTCGCGGCTTTTGCAGCGCTTGTGCCCTCAAGATAATGCACGCGTTTGTCAAGCACGTATCAGCATCCATCGGGTTGTAGGAACCAGCATTAAATTACTTTGTTGATATAAATAAATTAATATGGAAAGGAAAATAAAAAGCTTGTGCCCTCAAGATAATGCACGCGTTTCTCAAGCACGTATCAGCATCCATCGGGTTGTAGGAACGAGCATTAAATTACTTTGTTGATATAAATAAATTAATATGGAAGGAAAAATAAAAAGCTTGATACTGTTAATAAGAGAAAAGCGCGAGATATATGACATGAGTAGTGAACATTATAGTAATTCCATTAGAAAGGACCATATTTGGAAAGAAATAGGGAGAAAAATTAATGAGAAACATTAGTATTTTTATTTTTAAAATTATTAAAATATATAATCAAATACAATTATTAGTATAACATAATAAAAATAAAGCTAATAAACAAAGAAAAAGTAAGAAAATTAACACATCTACTGACAATAAATTTTTATAGATTATTGATTGATTATTGGTTAGGTATTGATTATTAATTATTTATCATTATGTTATGTTATGCGTTCGCTGCAAATCTCTCACGTAGGACGACGCGTGAGAATCGATTAGTATTTGACACGTCGCAGTCGCGTCGCTAAGTGAGAATAGACCTGATTTTTGAAACTGAAAACCTACAGCGAATGCAATGGCCAGTACGTTCACCCAATTGCAATTTAATCAGACACGCTTGGGATAAACTGCAAAGGCTTAATTTCAGACCCATTGTTCCCTTTAACTTGCGACAATTAGAAGTTGCCTTATTAGAGGAATGAGAATATGTAGCTACTCTCATAGAAAATACGCCACGCAGATGCCGAGCTATAATCCAATCTCGCGGAGGTCCTACTAGATATTAGAAGCGACCAAATAGTTTTTTGTTATTCTAGTACTCATGTTTAATTTTAATTTTTAAGTTCTTTTCATTGTTAAATTTTAAATCGATTTGTTTTTTTTGTACATTAAAGTTTTTGACTACACTATCATTGGAGCAAAATACAAAGCTAAGTCAAAAATTCCTATTTTAAGTGAACACATGTTGGAAAGTTTTAATCATCTCCTGATGATGCTATGGTTATCGAAATGCTCGTCGAGTGCAAAAATTTCCGTTTCGGTATTGTAGATAAAACTCTGTTTTAGTGCATGTTGCCGAGGGTTCCAAACCCCAACATACATGTTATTTTCCATCGCTTGTCTTCCGATATGAGTACATTGTAGTTTCTGAATCACCATACCCATCGATACGTTTTTCAAGCATAAGGTTTTTTATCCTCAACCCGAGTCTGCTATCGCACCTCGATGCTTACTCATTCTGTTTTCCGTATCCCTCGAATACGTTCAAAAATCTTGTTTTGTTTTGTGTTTGTGAAATAAAATGTCGAAAAGAAGGGAAAATATATTGTCCAGTTCCTCAAGTAAGTGTTAATAAATTGTCTATATAGAACTAGTCTGATGGCCTAATATTTACGAACAATAAATGGTCGTTGATTAGTTGTTTTGGGGTTCGTTTATGCTTGCTTAGGTTAATCAATTTCCTATATAGTAGGCCAAGGGCCAAATATCTACGTACAATGATACAATGTACAGTTGATAAGTTGTATTGAGATTTGTTTACGTAAGCTCACTAATTACAACTAGACTATTTTAAATAATTAGAATAATTAAAAAACCTTGCATAACAGCCGAGGGCTTATTAAACTCATATTCATGCAATTTTTCAGTAAGGCACAATACGTTGACCTAACCGAGAGAAATAGAAATTAAAGTACATAGGCCGAGGGCCTTGTAATTTGCGTACGAATTGCACCCGATAATTTTTTTCTTGCCGAGGGCAATAGAAAAAGAATACGTCCAGGCCGAGGGCTTCGCAATACAAAAAATTGTTACTATTATTCTTATTATAAATTATTAATTAGTTAAGCTTATGGTCGAGGACCTAAATATTTGACTTCCCCACAAAGAGTTGGTTAGATTGAGTTAGATAGTGCATAGGCCGAGGGCCTTATAATCTGCATACAAATAGCACTCAATCGAAAAATTCTTGCCGAGGGCATAGAAAAAGAATAGGTTTAGGCCGGGGGCTTCGCAATACAAAAAAATTTTTAATATAATTTTCATTATAAATTGTAACAAGCAAATTTTGGAGAGGCGACGTGCGACGTTCAAATAGGCGAGGACGTGACAACCCTGGAAAACGAATGGCGCAGCAGTAGAATCGGATCGGTGTTATATAATACGGAGTATATAGATAGATTAGAAATAAGGCGTAGATATAGTTATGGTACGATAGCAGAGTCGACTCATGGCGTTATGTAATTATGATAACTCTACTGGCGAAGGTGTATTGGCGAAATAAAACGTGTTACTAAAATTTGTTGTTTACAAAATTATTAATTGATTAAGCCTAGGGTCGAGGACCTAACTATTCGGCTTCTCCACAAAGAGTTGGCCAGATTGAGTTATATAGTGCGTAGGCCGAGGGCCTTATAATTTGCATATTATATAAATAGCACTCAATCGAAAAATTCTTGCCAAGGGCATAGAAAAAGAATAGATTTAGGCCGAGGGCTTCACAATACAAAAAATTCTTAATATTATTTTTTTTTATATGTTATGATTATTCAACGGCAAAAACTACCCGCAAAAGAAACTGATGATTCGTCAGTGAGTCAGCCTATATTGATATTAGGAATCGGGCGAGGAAACGGACAGTATTACGTATGATTCGAAATGAGGTTTTGCTCTTTATATTTTTCGGATAGATATCAGTATGTATTCTACTGAATAAAATATAGTTTCAAGTTTGTGAGAAGTGTGTATTTTTGTACATAATATATAAATTATTAATTGATTAAGCCTAGGGCCGAGGACCTAACTATTCGACTTTCTAACAAAGAGTTGGTTAGATTGCGTTAGATTGTACATAGGCTGAGGGCCTTATAATTTGCATACAAATAGCACTCAATCGAAAAATTCTTGCCGAGGGCATAGAAAAAAAAATAGGTTTAGGCCGAGGGCTTCGCAATACAAAAAAAAATCTAATATTATTTTTATTATAAATTATTAATTGATTAAGCCTAGGGCCGAGGACCTAACTATTCGGCTTCTCCACTAAAAGTTGGCTATTGACTTACTAAGAAGTGATCGTTTATTATGTCAACGCCAAACTTGTCACCCCCAAATAATAATCAGATACATTTTGTGTGTATAATATTTCCCCTGTTTATGCATAATCAATTCCAATAGGGACAAAAAACAGTATATATTTCTAGTATGGTCGTGGACCTATTTAATTAAAATTGCTATCATGGACTGACTCCTTATTGTCTGCAAAATAGCTGTATATTTTACAGGGTGTTAGTTGTTTTGACTAAAATATCACCCGCAGACTATTGTCTGTAAAATAGCTGTGTACTTTACAGCCTGTTAGCTGTTTTGACTAAAATATCACCCGCAGACTATTATCTGCAACATAGCTGCATACTTTACAGGGTGTTATGGCAAAACATATTTAGCATTAAGGCCGTGGGCCATACTTTCTGAGGGATAGCCGTGGGCTATTCAGTAAATTCTATCATCACTTAAGCGATTAAAAGGCTGTGAGCCAACAGTATATATTTTAATATGGTCGTGGACCTATTTAATTAAGACTGCAATCATGGACTCCTTATTGTTTGAAAAATAGCGGCATACAATACAGAGTTTAAATTGTTTTGACTAAATTACCTCCTGAAGATTGTTGTTTGCAAAACAGCTGTATACTTTACAGGGTGTTATTATTTGACTAAATATTATTGTGTGCAAATTTAATTATTTGCAAAGGTTCCTACAACACCAATTGGGCTAACAACACCAACCATTTGTCAGGCTTGACTGATGCACTTTACTGTTTTGCAATTTGTATAATGCTCCTAAATGATTTAGGAATTATTATAAATACAGAAAAAGTCAGTTAATATCATCATAAAAATAACTTACCTAGGATTTACTTATGACTTAATTCAGAGGACCGTTTCCTCGGCCGTTTCTTTGCCTCTTAAGAAAATAAATTCAATGAAAGGGGCAATTAAAAAATATATTAACAAGTCAGGTACTACGATTCGAGATTTTGCAAAAATTATTGGTGTTTTGGTAGCAGCGACTCCTGCCGTTCCTCAGAGTCGTCATCGTATCAAAACACCAGGTCACGCAAAATTTAAAGCCTTAAAAGGAAAGTCGTACATGACAGAATATTACTTTCAAAAGATACAAAGCAAATTATTAGCTAGTGGATAGACAATCTAGAATATACTGTAAATATAAAGCCTAGTACGTTTTCATTGGAATTTTCTTTTTTTTATGCGTCTGCGCATCCTACAGGCTGGGGTGCCTATTGTAACGGCAAAATGTCGCGAGTTTTGGGAAGAAGCCGACAAGTCTAACCATATTAATTACCTTGAAGTTAAAGCTGTTTGTCATGGCTTACAATTATTTACTAAATCAAATGGAAATATTAGAGTCTTACTTAGAATCGATAATAGGACGGCAATATCCTTCATTATTCGTGGGGAAATCGTAAAATATCGCAACTTAACCAATATAACCTTTCAAATTTTAGACAGGTGTGAACAAAACGTATAACACTCTTCGCATCTTACATCGCTTTAAAAGAAAAACGGACGCCGATAAGGCATCAAGACATACTTCCATTGAAACAGAATACGAACTAAACAAGCAGGTATATCAGAAAATAATAAGGGGTTAGATTAATTTGCAACTTATTTTAATGTAAAATGCCTGTTCCTGGTTTTCGGATTCAACCTCCACAGCAGTCGATGCATTTACAATTTCTTGGCATGATGAGTATTTTTACGCTTTAAATCGAGTAAAAATTGGTTACTCTCTATAGAGACTCTCATCTCTTATACAGAAAAAATTTCCTGGTGGCAAGGAAACGTGTCTGAGAAGCATTTCTTCAAAGAAGCATTTCCGGTCTCGCCATCCCAATAATGTTTGCATCCATCTCAGAAGAAAGTTGGAAACAGTACAATGTTGTGATTTTAAAATTGGTTTACTTGTTCTTGTCTGATAAAACACCAGCTTTTAGTATTTTTACTTTATGTATTTATAATAATGCAACGATATATAAAATATATCTAACAACAGCACTGTCAACGTTATCCTACTGTCTATATTGCTGCTAATTTAATAGTAATAACATAGGCGTACCTATAAATATTTTTTGTTAAAACAAATTGTTAATTAATATTCAACATACAACGCTTGTGTTAATAAGTAGGTATTATAATTTCTGTAACAGCAAAATTTCGATGTCTTTACTTATATTTTAAACATTTATCTAGCCTTTTTAGTTCGCGAAGTAAACAAAGGAGCTTCTTAGGTCTTGATAAGTACCTATAGATAACTTTATGTTTCACCGCCTAATAGGGATTAATATATAATAAAAAGATTTTTGAAGGGAAGCTACAAGTTAAAGCCCCCTAAACCTAAATACGATTTTACATGGAACGTTGAACCTGTATTACTATATTTATCAATACTTTACCCTTTACAATCTCTATCACCTGCTAAACTAACAAAGAAAACGGTAACACTTATGGCACTAAGTTCAGCACATCGGATCCAAACATTAAGCAAAATTACGATCGATAATAATGGAGACTCTACAGTCAAAATTGAAGATTTCGGAAAAAATTTAATCCTCAGCTCCCTATAAAAACCAGCCTATTTTCCATATTTTCAAAAACCCGAATTCCCTATTATGTGTCGCAAATTCGATAAAACAGTACATTAAAGTCACCGTGCACATTCGTTCCAATTATACATCACTATTCTTAACTCTCAAAAAAAAAAAACACATCACCACGCAATAACTCAAACCTTGAGTAGGTGGATCAACTTAATTTTAAGAAACAATGGTATGGAATGAACGTTAACGTCTTTACCGGATATAGTGTAAGACACGCCAGCACGTGAGCAGCCTTTAAGTTTGACGTAAACCTAAATGTCCTTAAGAATATAGCATGGTGGAGTCCTAAAATTCTGTCACTTTCTTCATAGAATCTGGTACCTCTAGGTACGCCCAGTGACATATTTGCCAATTTAAAATTTGGGTATATCTTAGCCCTAATAGGTAGCCTTTTAAGTATTCCGTTGCCTAAGGTTCAATTTATTATATTTGTTTTGCTCTGATTGTATATCAATAATATATTATATTGTAAAATATGTTTATTTATCTAGAATAGGTACCCTTAATTTTTAAGTGGTTAAGGAATTTATGGGATTGAATTTTCATTGATTTTTTTTTGTCATACTTAAAATAGAGTTGAATTGAATGACTTTGCTGCCTTAATTGTGTTTTTTGTTATATTCTCAGAATTGGAGGTAGAATAATGCAAAATTGCACCATCTAGCTTTAAACAGCTACAATGTAATCATATCGGAAGACAAGCGTTGGAAAATTGAGAGATTAATCGAATACCTACTTACCTGTATGAAGATTAATCGTAATTTTCCGAGCTTGTCTTCCGATATGATTATAACCCTCCCAACCACATGCCCCTTAGGCGGGCTCTAAAACAGAATGAGTAAGCATCGAGGTGCGATAGCAGACTCGGGTTGAGGATAAAAACTTTATGCTTGAAAAACGTATCGATGGGTATGGTGATTCAGAAACTACAATGTAATCATATCGGAAGACAAACTCGAAAAATTACGATTAATCTTCATACAGGTAAGTAGGTATTCGATTAATCTTTCAAATATAAATCTCTTTTAAATATGAAAACGTCATAATATTAAAAAAAAAAATAATTGCCAATGAAAAACAAAAGTATGTGTAAACGTAACCTGTCAATGGGCCTATCTACACGTACTATCGATTATTTTTAATAACTGCCAGATTCCACTCTTTAAAAAAAAACGGTTTTAAATACGAACTCTTATTTTAAGCTTCTACGAGACGCGTTATTGAAACTAGAAAGTTGAGTAAATAAACTAAAAAAATATATATCCAAAAACGGCTTCGTGTTTAAAAATTACATGTTTGAAATTCATATACAATATGATCTACCCACTTCTTGGACTTACACGTAATGAATCCCGGGAGACAAGGGTTGCACATATGCTCAGAAATATATAATTTTATTCCATATTTCTAACTTAGTATCTTACTTACAGCATTTCTGAATCCGTGGGAAATCATACAGGCATCTGCAGATACGTAGACTATTCTTGTGACACCATCATCAAAGATGAATGCTCGCGCAAACTGCCTCAGGTGAATACCGCATCCTTTTTGAGTCAGCTTTGCATATCCCATCTATAACACACAAAAATATAAAATATATACAGTGCGCTCCATTTTTCATAATTCCGCCGTAATTTTTCAGTTGTTAATAATGCAATGATCTTCAAATTTGGGTGACAAGTATATATAAAAAAATAATAGAGAATATATTGGACTAATAAAAAATTACATTTCGCTAAAGCATAGGAGAGAAATGGGGTCGATTAAAAGGAAAAATAATTTTAGGGGATAATTTTAATAATTTCTCTATTATATTTAGATTCAGCATCTTTCAAACCACTCTATTATAAATATTTTTCCAATATGTAACTTAAAAAATTTTTGAGGAAAAAATAATTATTTAAAAAAAACCATACAGTTTATTGAAATATTTGACATTACATTGCCGCTTTTAATTTTTCTTACCCAGACGTCCGTTGTCATAAAAAAAGTGTATCGTTTCTCCAGTCAAGTGCATGCTCCATAAACTACTTTACTGGAATTTGGCTTTTCTTCTCTCAGGTAAGGATTTTTAAATACTCTTTATATTGTTAATATTCAAATGTAATTAATAATTTTAAAATAGAAACATCTTGAATAAAAACATCAACAAACAATATGTATTTTATTGCCTAATTGTCTTTAATATCACCCCATTGACAAAACTTTAGTCGCGTCATTTGTCAATAAAATGAATAAAATGATACAAGATTGATGACAAATTTTGATAATAATTATGGAGGAATTTGAAATTAGGCGGATAATTTATGGTAAAATTAGCAACAGTAAAGTCATTTTTTAAGCAATTTTTACTCAATATCACCGCTCAGTAATCCACTTGAACACCAGAAAAAAACTTTTTTCTACAGCCGCGCGCAAAATAACTAAATACTAAATTCAAATGAAATCGCAAAATCAACTAATGCCGTGGATCCTTATTTTGCGCTCTAGCGCGAACATGGAAAAGGAAATTCTCGCTTTTTCCGTCTAGTGTGCTGAATGGTCATGGAAACCGAAGATAAATAAATGACAGTCGTGCGTTTGTTACAGTTTGTTGCTGGCAATCCTGTTCTAAATATGCCCGAAGCCCGAACATAATATGTCAAAACTGACAGTCATTTGCAAATTTCAGAATAAGTATAGAGAAAAATGTGCATTTAATTTTAAAAAATGCGGCTGTAGAAAAAGTTCTGTGTGTTTTTCGAGCGCAAAGTAAGATTGCCGTTTTCGAAAGATTACTGCGCTCCGCTACGCGTCGCGCAGTAACATTCTTTGTCAAGCGACAATCCGTTACTTTGCGCTCTAAACACACAAAAAACTATTGTAACAAAATTAATAACATTACTTCCTATTAACTATTTCGGTTTAAGGGATATTTTAAAATAAGAAATATAATATAAAATATTTCCCCAAGTTTAATGGAGTTTTTCTTTTAAAAAAATATATGTTTGACTCTTCTTGCTTGGGAGGTTTTTAGGAATGCAGGATTAAAATTATATTTAAATTTAATTTAAAGTTAATCTCAATATCTTTCTAATCCATCTAAACCACGAACGCCAATGATACATGTAAATTTTTATTTGGCATAATTTTCTATTTTCTTAAACAATTGTGTCCTAATGCGTGTACGCAACACTACATTTTTTGTGGTTTACATTATTTACTTTTTCATAAAAGTTTTCATATATTTTAAGAAAACGATGATGAATAATCAATAAAAGACTAAAATATCTGAACCGAAAAGTGAATTGGAAGAGGCTATGGAGGAAGCTGTAAGAGATTTCGATGTAGAAGGTAAGTTATATTTCTGTTATATAGTAAATGTTACAATAATATTTAGAACATAAACAAATTGTTTAAAAAAAATTGTTTTAATAGGTTATGTTGATAGCGTGTAAAGCAAACTAAGCGTGAAGATACAGCGGGAAACTGCATGGCTGTTCAGACTAGTTACTACAAGACGGAAAATGTGACCCACTGGATGATAACATATCTGTGAATGCGACAGAGATGCTTCAAAATCTAGCGACTTCTGTGAAAATAATTTCTGCGGCACCTCCGAGTCAAAAGCTACTTGTGGCGAATTTGAAAAAGGTGATACCAATAATAATTATACTCACTCCTACACCTTAGCGGAATTTCAGGATAGAAAAAGTAAAAAGATTCGTATAGCGGAAAGACCTCATTAGGAATATTCTTTTTAATTTTTGATGACGAAGTTATCAATCTTATGTTAAAATATACGATGAAATGTGTAGAAAGCAAATATTTTAAATTTTATTATCATTCTTTAGTCGCCTTTCAAGTGTACATAAATAGGCTCCTGTGTGCTCCGTGATGATGCAAGTGTGGCAGTAGCCTCATTCTCTTTGTTTGGCCTTAAAGAAACATAATCTCGATGTTGGCACTCTCAAAAATGGTGCGTTTGAGTGATGCGCACAAAAAACAAAATGGCCGCCATTGCAAACACATTTTCCTATTTATTTCCGTAACGATTGAATTTTCGAAAAAAAAGTTTTTTTACAAAAAATGTTGCTACATTAATTCTGCACAGAAACGTCATAACACATTTTTATCTAGGACAAACCGTTTTCCCAGAACATTAATTTTCAAATTACTTCAGAGCTCTATGTTCTGGAAATGCAACAAAGAAACATAATTTCGATGTTGGCACTCTCAAAAATGGTGCGTTTGAGTGATGCACACAAAAAACAAAATGGCCGCCATAGTAAACACATTGTCCTATTTAATTCGGTAACGATTGAATTTTCGAAAAAAAAGTTTTTTACAAAAAATATTGCTACATTAATTCCGCACAGAAAAAGTCATAACACATTTGTATCTAGGACTAACCGTTTTCCCAGAACATTAATTTTAAAATTATTTCAGAGCTCTATGCTCTGGAAGTGCAACCTTTGGCGTGACACACAAACACAGTTTAACCAATTAACCAAAACGTGTTTCACTTACCATGTTTGTATTTTTGGGAGAATATAAAAAATAATTATGAATTATGCACGGATGATCACCATCTATCTTTCAGAGATGGAGAGCTTGAAATCTCAAGATCCAGAGATTTGGAAACAATTCATGGAGGGTAATTGGGTCGTGAACAGAAGTTCAGTGCCATTTTGTGCTCTTGGTGCGGATGAAGCTTTGGAACAGCAAAATCGAAAACTAAAGATGCATGGGGAACTTGTTGGTATAACGCTTAATGAAAATGCTCGAAATCGATTTTTTCTTGCTAATTCGGAACTAACTAGAATTGCATGTGAAACTGAGAAAATGATAGGATTTGAAACTACAGAACGAAGTAAACATCATGAAGTGTCCGTTAAACTTCAACAGCGTCAGGATGATAACGTTTTAAAACTAAAGGAAGCTTTTCAAGACACAACACACCAAGTAATATTCTTTTGCCACATATGAAAATCAACATGCTCTTGGAATAACATCAATTCCCTCGGTTTGAGAACTCTTTTCTGAGGTGAAGAAATACTTCTCTCCACACAAAGTAATATTATTTGTCACATATGAAAGTCAATATGCTCTTGGAATAAAGTCAATTCCCTCAGTTTGAGAACTCTTTTCTATGTGTGAACAAATCCATTCCATTGCAACAGCAATGAGCTCATGTACATTCTAACTCAGCGAGTCTTTCCACGGAAGATAATGTTGCACAAGTTGGACAAGATCTGCATAATGCTTTCTTAGAACAATGAGTTTATACCAACAACATTCCGTTCTGGGACCCTTTAACAAAGGACTTGATCAAAACGTGTGACACGGCAGTGAAAAAGATTAGATGGCGTTACCGTAGTCAATAAGCCACGCGCGTGCTGCGGTCTATTTTAGTGAAATTCGGGGAGTTAAGGTGCTAATTAATTGCCAACTTATATATTTTTTGCCTTCTGAGTGTGTTGGATAGTGTTTGCTTTGCTGGCCGTGAGCTGATTTTATCCTTATTGCTTATAATCGGTGAAAAATTGTCTTAACAAGAACCGACCTTGAAGAAATCCAGCGCATCAGAAGTAATGAAATTCGCGCATCTATAACAAATCAGCTCCAAACTCAGTTTACACAAATGACAGATACGATATCTAAGAGAATCGAATCTAAATTTCAGGACACTATGGGGAGCCTTCAGGAGCGTTTTATCACGATAGAGAAAAGGTGCTTGATCTACAGGAAGAAAATATTCAGTTGAAAAAATTGCTCGACTCTCAAGAGCAGTTTTCCAGAGGGCGCTACGTCCGAATCTTTGGAATGGCGGTTGGGAAGAACGATAATCTTTCGGAAGCCGTGCTAAAGTTTTTTACAACGACAATGAAAACAGACAACTTATGTATTCGCGATATAAAGCGTTGTCATCGCGTAGAATCCAAAAATCCCGACCCCGCCAAGCCTCCTGCAATCTTAGTACAGTTTACAGATATGAGTAAACGGTCAACAGTACTAAAAAATCGTAAATATTTAAAATCGACAGGCATTTCAGTTAAAGAAGATCTTACCAAGGATAGGATTAACTTATTAAATTCGGCGATATCCAAATTTAGTGTGAAAAATGCATGGTGTCTACATAGAATAGTGTATGTGAAAAGTGCAAATGGGGTGACACATAGGGTTGACGACTTGAACCACTTAGAACATATTCAGGCTTAACAGGTACTGATTCTTTGTTATGTTATATTTTTCAATTGTCGTTTCACTATTACTCTCGGTGCCCCATTTCTCTAAGACTGTTAATGTTTACATCACATCGAGGATTGAAGAATCTGTGAGACGAAAACTCTAACAAAAATAATTTCGTAGTGATTTTCATTGCAAACGCACTGCCCTATATTCTGCTGTGTTTTGTTTAAATATGTACAATAATTTATAAATTATCAAAAGTCTTTGTTTTACAAATTAAAAGGGAAGCTACCCCCAGTTACAAATTATTAATCAAGACATACACTGTAGTTTGTTTTTACTACTGTTAACTATTTCTTGGAATTTCTTAACAATGAACCTATTTTATGTATTGTAAATGGGGTGTCTTTACTACCTAATTAAACTAAATTGTTAGTATTCGTAAGTATAAGAATTCTGTTATTTGAACGTGTAATCTATGATATTCATTATAATGTTTGGGAGAGCGCTCTTAAGCATTTCTGTTTTGTTATGAATTTGTAGCAGACTTACAACGTTCATTTTTCGTATAGTATTTATATTGATTGAAGAATGTTTTTCTTTCTTTTTGTTACTTTTAGATAGATTGGCTTAGTTTTATTTGGAAGATTAATTATCTCTAAAATGTGTATTTATACTCAATTGACATACTCCGCGCGCGCGCTGCGCTGCGCTGCATTCACTCTTTAGTGTTAGTGTGTATAGTTATTTAAAATTTCTCTATTCTCTATAACTCTTGTTTTTTATTTTTCCACTACTTTCACTCCTTTTCGTTCTAGTTTTTTAACGTTTTAACTTTATGCTTTCGTTGGCGCATATTAATGTTAGATTTTTACTGGGCAATTTTGCCAATTTTCAAGATCATGTTTCATATTTTGATTATAGCATTCTGGATTTTCGGAAAGTTGGCTTCATAAGGAAATTAGTGACGACTTAGTTCAATTGCAAAACTATAACTTCATTCGACAGGACAGAGTGTCCAGGGCAGCGGGAGTGGGCATTTGCATTAAAAAATATATACAATATGATATCATTCTTCAGGAGTGCACAGAATTTGTTGAGCACATATGGATAAGAGTAGCCTTCTCTGGTAAAATTATGGTAATAGGTAATATATATATGGGGCACCTAAAATGAATTCTGAACAATTTTTGTCATATTTTGAGGACATTTTGACTGACCTTTACACTTCCTATAACTTAATACTGTGCTTTGGTGACTTCAACATTGATGCAAGCAATTCGCATGGCAAATTAAGTAAATCTCTGCATAGTGTTGCCAATGTTTTTAATCTTCATCAAATAATAACTGAGCCAACTCGCATTAATCAGCGTAATTCAACTATGATTGACTTAATATTTTATAATGGTGATAATGTAGTGGCCTCGGGCACTAGGGATATACAGGTATCAGATCATCATCTTGTTTTTTGTGTTCTGCAGTTTGAAAAACGAGAAAAACTTACTTTTGACTTTAAATATCGACCTGTTAAAACAATGAATTTGGTGAACTTTCAATATGACCTTGAGAGTATCTCCTGGCATACACTTTACGATCTCGATAACGTCAATGACAAAGTAGAATTTTTAACATCAAATCTTATTCGACTTTTTGATACTCATGCACCAGTGCGAAATATCAGTGGTAAGAAAAAACCCTACACTCCTTGGATTACCGACAACGTTAGGCTTATGATAAGGTTGCGAAATAAAGCTCTGAATAGATTTCGGACATCTAAAAACCCAGACCACTAGACATACTACAAGCAATTGCGCAACTATACTACCTCGGCAATAAGGGCAGAGAAAAAAGCTTATCTTAACCAAAAATTCCAAAGAGGTAATGGAAAAGAAAAATGGCAAGAACTTAGGAAATTAAATATGTATTCTCAAAGCGAAATCTAACAATATTCCTGAAAACTTAAATAATGTGAATGAGTTAAATAAATATTTCACTTCAATAAATAAAAACTATGGGCCTCCAAACCAAGAAGTTCTTACGTTTTATTTAAATAACCGTCTAAAAGCTAATGATTTTGTATTTTCACCTATTGCTGATGTTATCCAAAAAATTAAATCCAATGCAATGGGACCTGATAATTTAAACTTAACACTTATTTTATATTGCTGTATATTTATTATCCCTCATATTAAACACCTTGTTAATTTTAGCATTTCCAGGACTCTGGAAGGAAGCTAACATTATTCCTTTAACCAAGTCTAATCAACTAAAGGAATTTAGTGACTTGCGTTCAATATCTATCTTACCAACATTATCGAAAATTTTAGAAAAAACAATGGAAAGGCAAATTAACAATTTTCTAAAAATTAATGATATATTACCTAAGCAGCAATCTGGGTTTCGCGAGGGTTATCGTTGCGCAACGGCTTTGGCTGAGGTTACGGACAATATTTTCCATTCCCTGGATAATAACGATGCTTCAATTCTAATTATGCTAGACTATACTAAAGCATTTGACATGCTACATCATCAGTTGTTATTAGCTATCTTAAAATATATTGGATTTACTACTTCAGCTTTAAATCTCGTACAATCTTCTCTCTCAAATCGCGTTCAAAGAGCCTGTGTGGAGGGTAGGGTGTCGGACGCTGCTAATGTTACAATGGGTCTGCCGCGGGGGAGCATTCTCGGGCCTGTGTTATACTCCATATACATCTTTAACTTTTATAAATGTCTCCAATACTGTGACTACTATGTATGCCGATGACATACAACTAATTGTTAATTTTGAACACTCTCACTCGCAGGAAGCAAACGCGCGCTTGAACATGGACCTTAATAATTTGTTTATCGAATCTATCAATCACTTGTTAAAACTAAATCCAAAAAAATCAGTTGCTATTTTATTTGCAAACGGAAATTATAGAGAAAATTTACTAACAAATTTAAATTTACAAATTAACAATGAAATAATTCCATTTAAGGACTTTGCAAAAAATTTGGGCCTAATAATTGACTGCAAGTTGCGTTTCAAAGATCATATCACAGCTAAATTAAGAATAGGCCACTCAGTCTTAAAAATGTTATATCCGCATAGGCATTATCTAAACCAAACAACCAAAAAGATATTATGCGAAGCTCTCGTACTATCACATTTTAACTTCTGTGATAACGTTTGCGGTCCCTGCTTGGATGGTGTCGATAAGCAACGAGTACAAAAACTGCAAAATTCTTGTCTCAGATTAGTGAAGGGACTATTCGAATACAAATAATCGAGGTATTCGATTCTGGCTTGCATTCGAATGCATTCGATTCTCAACGAAGAATTCGAATACCAGAAATATTCGAATGCGCTAACAACGAATTAATCTTCCCTCGAATGCTGGTTGAATCGAAATAAAATATGAATCGGCACAATTCGCGTTTCGCGTCAATATAACTTGTTCGATTATGCTGGTCCGCCGTCTGAGCAACAAATAATAGCGGGCTTTGTTTTGTACTATGGTGAACAATAATCGAAAACGCTATACTATAAAAAGTATAAAATAGAGTAGTTTAATTACTGTGGTAGTTTTTTAATTGTTGAATATATTTCTTCTTCTATTTTTGCAATATGCAGAAGATAAGAAAAGAAGTTTTGGGAATTCAAATTTAAATTATTAAAAAGTGATGATTTTAGTAAATATTTAATAAAATTTTGCATAATATCTAAACAAAACAACTTTTAACCAATATTTTATTTTTTAATCATGAATGCTTTCGCTAATATTTGTAAAAGATTTTGCTCTTATTCTTAAATGTATAAAGAATGAAAACTTCAAGATCAAACAATCCAGAATCAGAAAATTTGTAAATTTGAATTCCAGAACGAGACTTCGATCGAAGTCACTCGAAATCTCGAGAGGTTGAATCGCTAATTGAAACATTTGGGATATCGCGATTAATCCAAATATTTCGATTCTTTGTATTCGAATAATCATTCGATTCTCAAAAGTATTCGAATGCTAGATATTCGATTCTAAAAATCATCCGATTTTCCCTTCACTATCTCAGATTAATATTTGGTATTCGCAGGCGACAATGTATATCCCATAAATTAAGAGACATCAATTGGCTTAGTATAGCAGATCGTAGGGAATTTCATTCAGTTATGTTTTTCTATAAAATAATAAAGAATAAGCTACCTTCTTATCTATATGATAAGATTCAGTATAGATTTGATGCTCATAACGCAAATATCCGACATAGGTACCTTATTGATATCCCGATTCATCACAAAGAAAAATTCAAACGCTCGTTTTCATGCAATGCTGCTGCTTGTTTGAACAAACATAAAATTTTTAATTTATCCTTGTCAGTACACAGTGTTAAAAAATCTATATGGAAAAGATTGTTTAATCCATAGTCGTATTACTGCCTGTGTATTGATTCTTGTGTGTATATTTTTAAATTATTCATTCCTATGAATTTCATTTGTGCGTCAGCCACATCTCTCTCTCTCTCTCTCTCTCTCTCTCTATCTGTCTATCTCTCTATCTCTATCTCCATCTCTATCTCTATCTCTATCTCTATCTCTATCTCTATCTCTATCTC
>MU192049.1:5801-25020 GCA_016904865.1 Pissodes strobi
AAGAAGCATTTTACGGACTCAAATGAGTCCGTAAAATAGCTATTTTTGGGAGCGTATGACAAAAATACTTTTATTCAGCAAGTCACTGACCTTCTATTACACCTTACAAAAATTGGCGATAATGTTGTCCTATGTGGAGACCTTAATATTGACAGCTTAAAGACAAAAGAACAAAACTACAAGCAACTAAAGGATCTTCTTGACTCCTTTCACCTAGTAGATCACAGCGACAAACCCACAAGGGTTTTTACATCCATACTTGGCACATCGATTTCCTCAATGGACTACATGGCTACAGATATAAATAGTTCATTGGTAAGCTGTAAAATCATAGAAGAACACATTTCTGACCATTACCTTCAAGAATTAACAATTGAGCTTCCTATTGAAGTCGGAGAACATAAGCCAAATCATAGGGTTATACGAAACTTATCAGAAAACAACTTAAATAACTTTAGGATAGCATTACAAAGAGAATTATGGCTCCACATACATGGTACGGACACAAACGAAAATTTCAATACATTTCTGAAAATATTTCTGTGGCACTTAAATAACCCCTGTCCGGAACGAAGACAAACCCATCATAAACCAGAACTCCACTGGATGACCGAGGAAATAACAATAAAGAAAAATCAGGTACGAGATACTTATAATCTCGCAAAACAAGTAAATAGCAGTGACATTTGGCAGCATTACCGAGATTTAAGGAAAGGATATAGGAAACTGATCAACGAAACTAAAATAAATTTTAATAAAACAAGTCCAACAACGACAACACCACAACCAAACACCATCTTTCTAGCACCGGTTACGAAGGAAGAAATTCGAAGAATCATAATGAACCTAAAAAATAAAAAATCAACTGGCTTCGATGGTATACCCACCAAGGTAATAAGAAAAGTCTGTAAGGAAATAGAGGAGCTCCTTGGAGAATTGATAAACAGTGCTTTTGCTACTGGAACATTTCCATCTGCATTGAAGTTAGCCACTGTGATACCGGTCTTTAAGAAAGGCAAACAGCTTGACATCGATAACTATAGGCCAATATCCTTGCTGAGTATATTTTCAAAGATTTTTGAGCGTGCACTATATAATAGGCTAATAAACTTGACCAACATGGCTTTCAACAGGGCAATCCACTGAGACCGCAGCTTTTCAACTTCTGCAATTTATTCATCGAGAACTAGAATCAAACTGCATTGTTGTTGGAATGTTCTTCGATCTATCAAGAGCTTTTGACACTCTGAATCTAAAATTTGTTGAGCAAAAACTCTATGCTGTTGGAGTAAGAGGAAATGCACTTTCCCTAATAATGTCCTTTCTGTCAGAGAGAAAACTTCTGGTCAAGATAGAGGATTATAACTCCTCAGAATATGATCTGAATATTGGAGCTGCTCAAGGCTCTGTCCTTGCACCCCTGATATTTATACTGTTTGTAAATGACCTTTCACTGCCTGGCATAACTATCAAATTCGCCGATGATACGACTGTTGCCCTATCTGCAACAGATGAGCTTGAGGCCCACAGAAAAATTCAGGAAATAACTGAAAGAATGAATAAATGGTGCTTTTCAAATCAGCTTATTCTGAATGAAAATAAGACGGTATACATTCATTTCTATAAAACCAACTTAAAAATTCAATTAGACCAAGCAGCCCCCTCATCCAAATTCTTAGGCACATACCTCGACTCCAAACTATCATGGGAACCTCAACTAGATCATGTATGCTCACAATTGGCCCAAGCATACTATGACATACAAAAACTAAAATACGCAGTTCCTGTGTCCACTTCAATCACGTCATACTACGCGTTAGCCTATCCACATCTCAGTTACAATGTTCTACTCTGGGGACAAGCAGTAAATATATAGCGAGTATCCATAGCCCAGAAACGCCTGATAAGGCTTATCTTCGGATTGAAACAAATGCAGACGTGCAAAGAATCCTTCAAGAAATACAAAATCCTTACTCTTACGTCAATATACATTCTTAAATGTTCAACATATGTTTATAAAAACCGACATGAATTCCAAACAAATAGAGACAACCACAATTACCTCACAAGAAATGCAAATGGTCTCTCGGTTCCCAGGCATACCTCGACACTATATGAAAAATCTCCGCACTATGCTTGTATAAGGATTTTTAACAAGCTGCCTGAAGAAATAAAGGAAGCTCCATCAATAGGCATCTTTGGAAGAAAACTAAAAGCCTTTCTTGCAAACAACGCGTTTTACTATCTAAAAGACTTTTTAAATCCAAACGTCTAAAACTCTAAATACCGTCTTATTCTAACATATTTCTAAACTGTTTAATTGTACTCTGTATTCTGTTGCTACTTATGTTTATCTCCACAAAATTTTAAACTCTTATGTGATTGTCTTTTATACATATATTCTATTTTATTTTGTAATTTACCTTTATGCTAAACGCTGACGAAACTCAAATCATGTAAATGATATTTAGCGAATAAATGGAATTTGAATTCTTATTTTACATCTTTTATTTCATCCGGTCCTAAAGGAGGCATTTTAAATCTATTGATCACAAAGCACTGAATATTTCAAATTAAACTAATGACGTTGTCAAAAGGCCCCTTCGTTATAAGCAGTTACCATGGAGAGAAAAACTGTAGTTTTTTTAGTAAGCAGAAAAACCATTGATGTTTCGAAAAGGCAAACATTTGAAAGGTAAACATGAATCCTCCACAACAATATAGAACATATCTACATTAAACGGGTTATCCGTCTATCCGTTTTAACCTTCCAGTGATAACGTTTGGTCTCACAGACGGACTTAATCCATACGTTACCGAGTGCGAGGATTCTGAAGATGACAACGATGAAATATTTCACGAAGGTACGGCTTAAGAACAAGATCACTCAGATGCTAAAGATGATAGAGGCACTATCAGAGCGTCTATTTCTTTGGTAAAGACGGTACAACGAAGTGGAACCAACATTATCATCTAAGAAACGTTAGAACCCGTTCACAAAACATAATTACTTATTTACAGGAGGAAGATGAAGCCAAAATGCTAAAAACCTCTACAGATATTTGGCTTTATAAATGACGAATTGACGATATTTTCAATGTTATTGTTGAAAATAATAATAAGTTCATCTCAGGTGACAACTACTCAGTTTCAAACAGAAATGCTAACCTTACTGATAAAATTGCCATAAAAGCTTTGTTAGGCTTGCTGTACTTGACAGATATAAGACAAACGAATCGCCTAAATGCATCTGATCTGTGAAAAAAATAACGGCGGAACAGTATTCGAACGATTTCGTCTGATCATGTCATTAGAACCAAGCCACTATAAAGATATAGATTTTTATTAGATATCTTAGATTCGATGACAAATTGACAAGAGTTGAATGAAAAAAACTGGATAAGTTATCCTATTAGAAAATCATTTGACAGTTTTAATTTGAACTACCAAAAGCACTTCAATGTCAGAGTACGTCACCATGAATAAAAAACTAGAAGCATTTATGGGTCCTTGTGTTGTGGTTTTCATATATATCTTCCAAATAAACCCAACATACATGGAATCAAGATTTTCTCACTTGCTGATGCAAAAATTGACTACACCTCAAATATGGAGGTGTACGTTGGTGCACAACCTGATGTAATCTAACAGTATATCTGCTGTAGTCAAAAGCTTACGCAAACGAATAATTTCAGGCGCAAAAAGCAACTCGACGATTGACAACTGGTTTACCAACCAGTAATAAACTAGAGACTGCTAGTTTTTGCTTAAGAATCACAAACTTGCCAAGCGAGTTTGCCAAAGGAAAAGGCCTAACTTCTTCATCAATGTTTCGATTTCAGGAAAATTGTACCTTGGCGTCGTTTATCGCTAAACTAAACACAAATATCTTACTGATATCAACCCTGAATTATGACGATTGTATAGAAAACATAAGCTCGAAAATCTAAAATAATAATTGTACGCAATTCTAGAAAGGGTGTGGTGTGTGGTGGATGCAGTAGATTAAAGTTGTGCTAGTTATAGTACAGCCCGAGTAACAAAAGGTGACCCATTGTAGTTTTTTAGAGGGTTCTAAGTATTGCGGTGTTAAACGCTTATAATATTTAAGTTCGTCCAGAATACGTCGCAGTCAATTTTTAGAAGAATTAGCGCTATCTTTGTTCGAGGAACATTTGCGAAGAAAAGCATTGAACCAAAACGTTTCTAGGTTCAGGTTGTTCCTACAACCTTTCAATAAATTGTTGTAGAGCGATTGGAACGCATCGCAATCTAAATGTTTTCTAAAGTTTTGCCACGAAATTTGCCATTCCAGGTTTTTAATGTTATAAAACATCTATGGCTAGCACTGACATTGAGATACCACATTACCAACACTGAATTGAAACAGAAGCAGACTGATTGACGCAGTAGAGCAAATAGCAATCCTAAAGTGGAACTGGGCGGGACACATTGCGAGAATGCGGGACAACAGGTGGACAAAGCGGATCATGGAGTGGAGGCCTAGGTAGGATGCATACAGGCGACGACCACCAACTAGATGATCCGACGACATAAGACGGCGGCACGGTGGATACAGGCGGCACAGAATAGGGAGATGTGGAAGAAAACACGGGAGGCTTATGTCCAGCAGTGGAGAAATATGGGCTAATTGATGATGATGATGGCTTGGACTGATTACTTATTCTTGGTATTTGCTTTTAGGCAATAATTCTTTTTCCCTTCTTTCCGTAGTTCCTGTTGGTTATTATAACTCTTATAATTTAACCCCATAATTTCAATATTTTACTTGATATTCAGGATAAATATCAAATCTAAATATACGATAACATCCTGTTGGTGCTCTATTTGCTAGCAGAAATATGTCCCTTTTTTAATGTTGGACATTTATTTCAATCAAGTAATATCCTAGCGATTAATATATATTTAAGCAAACATTTATTTTTCCGTAAAAGTTGTCACATAAGGACGGGGAAAAATACGAGATTAATAAACCGCATTTGTCAACCGCTTCTCTTTGAAAACGAGCTAACCCATATTTACTCTGGGGTTTATTAAAACCCTGTAATCCTTTGGATAAACAAATCTCTTCAAAGATATCTCTTTTTATTTGAGAAAGCTATAATATTTTTTTAAGCCCCTAATCGCTCAACGTATAATAGAGCTGATATTTTTCCTAAAACTCCTCGATTCATTCAATACGCTCTATATAAAATCTTAGGTGATTGTGAGGGATGTCTTAATCCCCATCCTATGACAAACGTACAATGGATTCAGCTCGCAAATGTGTCCCTTTCATAAAATTCCTTCGCATGTTTATACAAGAGTTACAGTTGTTACAAAATAAACTTTTGGGAAATACAAAAATGACCTGGAAAGGGTTTTCGAATGCGATTCAGCTGTGGAATCCCAGGCAGGATGTTTTTCAAAGGACATTGCAAAAATAACGTCCCCTGAATGACTGTCGTAGGGTGAATAAATATTTGAGATTCGCGGCAGTACTTTTATTGTTACAGCACCCTCAGATATGGCTTGTCTTGTTTACTGAAATCACTTACTTCTGGTACAAAAATATTGACGAAAAACTGAAGCAGCCTAGATAAGGTAAATTAACGAGCGCTCTTGCAATGCAAAATTATAAATCATGATTATAGCAATAATATTATCCATCATAATACGATTTATTGGCTAGTGTTATTATTTATGAACAAGTTTGCAATTGATGCAAGGGAATAGGTTTGAAAATAACTAGATTTATCAAAATCAAGACAGGATTGCCATTTAATAAACATCGTGATAATGTCGTTGCCCGATAACAAAACGCGATATATTTACAAACACCGTACCTCTCTGTGATATGATTCCATACCCCTTATGGCCTTACGTGGTAAGGCCAAGAATATCTCAGCAAATGACAATCTATTTATTAGAACAATCACTGGAGCCTATAGGACATCCACGCAAATTGCAGCCGTGCTGCAAACATTCCACCATTCAAACAAATGAATTATGAGCGAATGGCTCAAATAAGATACAGATACAGGTTGATAGAGACGGTGCAGAGATAGAGGTCGAGCTTATACTGGATAGAAAGAAGGGCGATAGACGTTTGGCAGAGAGTGTAGAAAGCAGCCACCACTAGAAGTACTTATTAGATTTTCCCTAGTATAGAGGAAAGATGTTCTTTCGACTTTAGAACATTTTATTTAGCGTATGGCATATTAAGACACAAAAATATGTATATGACAATAAAATTATTACAAACGAACATTCAACAAATTTATATAGTCTATTGATTCTGGAGTTGCCAATAGGAAATCTTCTGGTCTGCCGTTATAATCCGTTACAGGGCATTCCTCCACGATGTGTTTGACAGTTTGGTTTTCGCTGCACTCGCAGGAGAGGCTTGGACTCTTGCCCCATTTGTGTAAAGTATAGTCGCATCTGCCATGCTGCGTTCTGATTCTGTTTAGCGTGCACCAGGTTTTCCTTGGTAACTCGAAGCCTGGTGGTGAGTTGGTAATGCATGGCATGTCATTGTTTTGTTTCGACGTCCATTCCTGATACGAAGCGTCGGTGATGCTTCATTCGTCTTCTATTGTGTTTAGTGCGGTCTTGGTTGGTGGTTTTCTAGATCGGAGGCGGTTGTGGTTAGCGTCCTCGATGTCTGTATGGATCGGTAGTTCTCTGTTGTCCAGTATCTTCTTAAACGCTCTGAACAGAGCGTTTATGCGGCGCAGATTTGGGGGGTGGGATGTGACTCAGTACTGGAAGCCATTCTGCAGGAGTCGATTTGATAACGCCAGCAATCATTCTCATTGTATTGTTGAGCTGTGCGTCTATTTTGTGGACGTGTGCCATACCGGAGCACAGTACTCTGCAGCTGAGTAGACTAGGCCCAGGGCTGACGAGCGCAGAGTAGAAGCTGAAGCACCCCAAGATGTTCCGCACAATTTTTGTATTAAGTGTTCTATCGAGTGCCACACCTAGGAACTTTGGGTTTTTATTATGTTTGAGAGTTGTGTTTTCAAACTGGACACTGAGTTCCCTGTTTGCGAGTTTGTTATTCAGGTGAAAGCAAGTTACTTCTGTTTTGCTAGCGTTTGGTTGGAGTCTCCATTTCTGGAAATATTTCCCTAACTCCTCGAGAGCAGCCGTTAAAATTTCATCTGCTTCCTCGAATGAGCCGCATCTTATAGTAAGTCCCCATCAGTCGTCGGCATATCCATGTTTATTTGATTTAATTTCGGGCATTTCTGAGATGTATAAGCTGAACAAGAGCGGCGCGAGCACCGCTCCTTGAGGTAGACCGTTCTTGAGTTTCTTTGGAGAGCTTGTGTCAGATCCCATTACGACTTGGAATATTCTGTCGTTCAGCATGTTGTCAATCAGTCGGGCTGTTACTTTGCACGGAATCACTCGCAGAAACTTATAGATCATGCCCTCTCGCCACACCGTGTCATAAGCTGCCGACAGGTCGATGAAGGCGGCTGCCGTTTTTTGTTTTCTTTCGAACCCTGCTTCGATGTGTGTGGTGAGCGAGAGGACTTGATCAACGCAGCTTCGTTTCGGTCTGAAACCAGCCTGTTCTATTGAGATTTCGTCGAAGATTTTTTGGCTTATTCGGTTATATATAAGGCGTTCGAGCAGTTTGTAACTCACGGATAGCAGTGCTATGGGTCTGTAGCTTTTGGGTGAGTCCACCGAGTAGCTATGATTTTGGATCTTTTGAATTCTTTGGGTAGATTTCCAGTCCGTAGTATGTCGGTGACAAATTCGGCCAGCCATTTGATCGCACACATTTTTCGCAGTGTATTAGAAATTCAGGACTGATGTTATCGAATCCGGGAGCCTTTACGGGCTTAAGATCTTGAATTGCTGTCGAGATTTTGTCTGCTGCGAAAGGTCAGGAGTGTTCCATTTCTTTCGCTGAGGTTTTAAGGTGTCTAAGGTCTCGTTTAACTTTTATTGTGTGATCTTTGTCCTTTGGTGCTCTGGACGTTGCTACGATATGAGATGCTACTGCATTTGGCGAGATAGTTGCTTTTGATCTTTGTATGCGTGATCCACTTCCTAGTTTTCTTAGGAGTGTCCATGCGGTTCTGCTTGAGGTCTGGAAATTCAAACTTTCTACGGTTTCTGCCCACTTTTGTTGTCTTGCTGCATCAAGGCTGTGGAGGAGTTCATCTGCAACTCCTTGATCACCGGTTTCGAGGAGTTTTGATAAAGCTCGTCGCTATTTTGTTACCATCCAGGAATGTATTCCTTACGAAGCCTCTTGGGATACACTTTTTAGCGGTGCCTATAATTGCTTCCATGAATCTGGTGTAGTTTTTACTCTGTGGTGGGATCCAGCCTAGGCATTTATCTAGATCTTCAAAAAACTTGTCCCAGTTAGCCTTCCCAAAGTTCCACCTTGGTCGAGGTGTGGACGTGATTATTGGAATTTGGGTGCCCATTTCTATTATGATTGGGCGATGCTGGCTGTGTGGGACTTTAGAACAAATTATCGGACATGGTCAGTTGGGAGAGTACTACTGCAGAATTGGCAATTTGGACGCGGCCTGATGCCTGGCGTGCCGAGACGAGGGCGCTAATTTAGAGCATAGAATTTACCGATGTGCGGACTCCATAGACACAAGAGAACATATTATGTGGATAATGATTGGGAAAGACTGTCCTATTGAGATGAGGAGAAGATTATTACAAGAAGGCTGCCTCGACGGGGTGGGTGATTTCGTGGGAGACAGGTTGTTGGTTGTTTCCGCCTAACTGCGAAGCTCAAAACTTGCTTAGGACTTAAATTTAATAAAGAAGAGAATTACCTTCTTACTACCTGGCCACTCTGGTTAGGCGAGCTCTTGCAGCACGGAACCTGGCGTGGTTCATAAGCCATTTATTTTCCAACAAAGAACTTATTAAGTAGTACAAGGTCAAAATAATTAACTAGGCACCTTCAGGGCGAGGGCAACTTTAAGGTCTGTCGGTGGGAGCAGTCGGGGACCCACGACTTCTTCCCTTTTTTTATTCTTCTTCTTCTTCTTAATAACACTATTCAGCGTTCATTAATACAAGTCCTAGGTATGTTAGTAGTAGTTGTAGCTTCCAACAATATCGACAAGTAACGCGCTATCATCGGCGTATCTCAATATGTATAAAATTTCTCCATTGATCTTGATGGCAGCGCGTTTATCACCTAGTGGTTCCAAAAATTTATTTTCTGAATCAAAATTGAATTGAAGTTGCTGTTCACTGAATATCTCTATTATCAAGTTCTGACTAATCCAGGATAATATGCGTTGCAATTTCCTCTATTGCATTTGTGTTTTTGGGTAGTGAATGCTTTAGAAGAGACTAAGAAAATCTTTGGGAATGACTCCGGTTTGGTAAACTTGGTTGAATAGTAAAAGATGGTATCCGGATGATCTTCAATTTAAGCAGAGCTTTATGTCTATCTGGTGGTCTGTATAGTTTTCTTAATAACATGAGTACTTTCCAATGGTTCACCAGAGATTCTATCGTTATCATTGCTGCACTTATGATCCCGAATCTTATTTATCTTTCCTTGAGTCACTATATAATTTATTTTCTTAGTAGATTTTACTATTTATCGTTTTGGTCTTTCAGGTTCCGTATCTCCCTCTGCTCGATCATCTCTATCGATCAAATAGAGGATCCTACAGCTCCAATTAATTCATTGTAAACCTCAATAAATTCCCTTTTTTTCTGTTGCAATGATGTTTTGATGTCCTAATAAAACGCCTCATTTTCTTCGCGACGTTACATTCGCATGTTGGTTTATAATTTTGAAAAATTCTGCAATTGGTTAAATGGATCCATGTGATCAACCTTGAGTTTACTCAAATCTTTAAAAACTTTATCTAGACCTCTATTTGCGGTGACGATATTAAGTTCGATTTCATAATTATTGACACGCTGTATGCTGTAGTAATTTGTTATAAACGTTTCTCTGCAGAGTTGTATTAATAATACCTCTTCATTATTCAGACTATAAAGATCCAAAAGGTGTTCGTGTAATGCATAGAAACATTGTGAGGCACAGAAGGACCAAAAAGGCACCTGAAGGAGACAAAGTTAATAACAAAATGCTTAAGAAACTACTCAAAGTGGCCTTTGTACTACTAGTCAACATTGCCAACGCAGTGCTCCGTTTCGATCATTTTCCATCAGCATGAAAAATTTTATGATACCCAAAAAGGATAAGTACTTAAAGTTTCCAAGCAGCTACAGGCCTATCAGCCTATTATCTTCAATCTCGAAGGTAATAGAGCACACTATAAAGACTAGATTGTGTGAGGAAATGGATATACTCAACCTCATTCCACAACAGCAGTTCGGATTTAAAGAGGGTTGCTCGGCAGAGCAACAAGCACTAAGATTCGCGGAATTCATCTATGAGGGTTTTAACCTAAAAATGGCGACGGGAGGCATTTTCTTGGACATAGAAAAGGCCTTCGACAAAATCTGGCATAGGGGGCTTATCCACAAAATGATTCCATCAGGGATCTCGATTAAATGTGTAAATTGATAAAACCCTACTTGAGCGAGAGAACTTGTCAGGTTAGAACAGGCGATGCTCTGTCTATAATCAAGAACATCGGTGCCGGTGTCCCCCAAGGAGCAATATTAGGACCCACCCTTTACGATTTATATACCTATGATGTCCCGATAATAACACCAACAAAGGGACTTATGGGCCTTTTTGCAGACGGCACCGCGTTTCTAGTGAGAAGTACAAATACAGAGGCGATCAGCAGAGGACTCCAGGACGCAGTAGATGGATTTCAGAAGTGGGCAGCTACCAACAAAATCAAATTAAACGCAGGGAAGTTCCAAGCTATCTTGTTCCAGAAGAGGGGACTTCGACCAGGATTGAGGATAATCATTGACGGACAGAACATAAACTGGAGTCCAAGGGCAAAGCACTTAGGTATTACATTTGGTAGAACGCTAAGTTGGAATATCCATTGTAATGAGGCAAGATTGAAAACCTAAGTGGCTCTTATCTCACTGATCGCGATTATAGGCAGGAAAAGCGAAATGGAGCTGGCAACAAAGATCACAATAATTAAAGCAATAATCAGGGCCCAACTGTTCTATGGATCAACAGTTTGAGGGAACTCTGCTAGGACAAATATTAATAAGCTAGATAGGGTGGAAAACTTTGCCTTAAGATGGGCAATTAATGCCCCCTGGTTTGTTAGAAACACCGACCTACAAAGAGACCTGGGATGGATCAATCTCAGTGGATACATTAAGGCGAAAGCTATAAAATTGTACAGGGTGATCCCCTATAATGTCGCCCCCCTATAACTTTTTTATTTTAAGCGTCCCAAAAAAAATAAAAGTATGTTTATGTAGGTACTGAAAATATTTTTTTTTCTGCGTGTAAAAAATATTGGAAAAATGATCAGTATACAGGGAAAACCAAAAAGTTATTTTTTTTTTCAATGGAACACCCTATATGTGAATTTATTTTTCGATTCCTTGTAAAATTCTAAGCATATTTTATGTATGATGTTACACCTCTAAAGTTAGTATTTTCCCAGTTATAAACAGTTGAAAATCGGTACTTTGGCTACTTTTCACCTTGGTAGCAAGAAGACCATTGGAGATGGAGTAAAGTTAATTTCACATTCCTATCTTAACTTTTCAAGAACTATCAGATGGTACTAACTGGCAGGCGGTACCACGAGCGGTACCATGAGTACCAAATCTGGTACCTCAGTAGGTACCATAAGTTAGCACCATCAGATAGCTCTTGGAAAGTTACGATAGGAATGTGAAATTAATTTTATTCCATCTCTAATGATCTCCTTGTTACCAAGGTGAAAAGTAGCCAAAGTACCAATTTTCAACTGTTTATACCTGTGAAACTATTAACTCTAGAGATATAACATCATACATAAAATATGCTTAGAATTTTACGAGGATTCGAAAAATAAATTCATATATAGGGTGTTCCATTGAAAAAAAATTAACTTTTTGTTTTTCCCCGTATACTGATCATTTTTCCAATATTTTTTATACGCAGAAAAAAAGTATTTTTCAGTACCTACATAATCATACTTTTAATTTTTTTGAGACACTTAAAATAAAAAAGTTAAAGGGGGGCGACATTATAGGGGATCACCCTGTACAAGACTATTAAGTCACATAGTTGTGCTGATTAAAAAGTCTCTGTAATTATAACCCGGTCCACGAAAGGAGCAGAAGAAAAATTTACCACAAGAGGCTGAAAGACTTACTAGAAAATACTCCAAGACGGGAGTAGCTGCAGACGAGGTCACTCTCCTATCTCCACCACCACCACACAACTTCACGATGGAGCTGCCACACCGTGAAGTATTCAAGGCAGCTTAGAGTTGTAAATAGTTGTACACATGTATAGGAATGTAAATAGCGAGGAGCCCACAAAGGGCATAGAGGAGCATTGTAAACATGAGGCAAGGGTTATGCAGCGGTTTGCCTTTAATCAAATGGCGGAGGCAGTGAGGCCTGCCACCGCAGACGGTAGGGTTTAGTGGGTAGTTAGTAGTTAGTGGGTTTAGTGCGTATAATATATGCAGCAAAACCCCCACACTACCCTTCCATGTTTTCCTTGTTTTTCTGTAAACGGGTCCCACCACCTTCCCAAACAAAAAAAAATGTAAGCTTAAACAGTAAACTCGTGTTTACTAAGTGTTCTTCTACTTTTTTTCTTTTTTTTTGTGTGGCAGTGGCACACACACTAAAGGGAGATCCTATGGCGCTGGACGAGCGGTGTGTGTGCGAAGATGTTGATTGACACGGTCCTTGAATATTTGTAGGTTGTAATTAGTGGGAAACAGATGTCCTAGAAGTGAGTTCCACAGTGATGCAGTGCGCCAGACAAAGGAGTTCTGGTATAGCGATGTTCTAGGTGTTTCTAGTTGTACGACGAACTGGTGCGCTCCTGCCGACTGTCGGGACTGTCTGACAGGAGTTGCCAGGGGCGGGATTATGCGGGCCAAATCCTGGGAACATCTGCCGTGAAAGTATCTGTAAAACAGAGACATCTCGGCCACATGTCTGCGATGTTCCAGACCATCCAGATTCCGGGTCAACTCCGAATCGCCGACGAGACGCACAGCCCTCTTCTGAATGGAATCCAGCAGCTTTAGGGTATGCTTTGGTGCGACACCCCATATATGTGAGCAATATTCTGAGCACGGTCTTATTTGCGCTTTGTACAGCAAGAGCAACTGCTGCGGTGTATAGAGTTTTTTGTTGCGAAATAGCGCACCAAGCTTGGACTTGTTTATGCGCTAAAACCTCTTACCACCACGTCAGTTTACAGAGCATAATGACCTTAAATCTGGAGATAACTATAGTATAAATTTATCTGTGAGCTAGTCATCGGGAAGATAATTTAAAAATAGGTTTTCCTTTAATAAATTTCATGTACTCCATTGCAAACTTTAACATTAAAGTACTAATCTAAATTACGACTAATTGCTCTACTATGTTGGCGGGTGGCTACTTCTGACTGGCATTATGTCTACATGGAGAGTAGTGTTGTTCCATAATTGCCACTTTGGCAAAATCTTTAACAGTTAGTTAGTTTGGTTTAAATTTTTGTTTTAGGTTCTGCAGAGATCCATTTATTGTATGTATTGTAAATTTATCTATTATGGTCCCACGTTCAAGATCAACTTCTAAATCCATTTTCTCCTTTTCTCTTCTAACTGTTTCATTGTAACTCGTTGGATTTTATCCCAATCATTTTACGTAAAGACAAATTTCATTTATTTCTTAAAGAAAGGGCACATTATTAAAAACCGAAAAAAATCCAAGGATTCCTCTTGGCCGTTCCTATGATTATATAGAATATCTAAGATACGAGGGCTATTCGTAAACCGTTGAACTTCATAAACCGACAAATATGAAAGATTGAAGCAGATACGTCCTGTATCCTATATATCATGAAGACTCCCTCTAATATTTAGATTAACACATTGACTATATAGATACGTTAGTGATTCGAAACAAAAACGCCGAAAGTACGGTGTATCGGATATTCCCCGTACAGGAAGTAAAATTATGATTTACGCTCGATCGAGTGGCTCGAAGATAGCGGCGTGAGGCTGACAAGCCGTCAACTTGTCACTGATACCGTTCAAAACACGAGTGCTTGGTTAGGCAACAACCCATGTTCTGTTTATCCATAAATTATTTGATGATGCTGCAAATTATTTATGCGGCTACAAGACCCTTCGAAGTTCGACGTGAGGATCGAAAATAAACGGAGAAACTAGTGAAGTGAACTAGAGATAAACTGTGACTTAAACGGGCTTCGATTATTCAGTAAGATTCCTGTTATATACATATTTGTCCTGCGGCTCTGATATTTTGTATGAGGGTCTTTGTGCATACTTGTCATTGCTGTAGCTGTGCTAGAAAAGGTATCTCAAATTAATCAGTTTCTTCTCAATCTTCTCAAACGATGTTTAATATTCTTTTCGTGATTAGCACATATATTTCATATTTTCTCAGTAAGTAGGCATATCAGAAAGCCTTGAATGGTGCAAGGATCGATTCAAGCATTTACACCATCATCAAGAACATCTGCTGTTTCACCAGAATGTTTAGAATATAATACTATACCTGACAGATAGAAATTTAAAAGGGAGTAGGCTACGTCAAAGAGATCAGATGTAGAACTTGTTTAAAAAATATATATTTACATCTAGGACATCTATGAATATCTGTATCGATATTGATTCCAGAAGTAGTAATATTGAGGGCTATAGAGCTTAAAGAAATACTGCAATAATATCAGCAGCCAGCGTATGATCAATGTGTATATTGATTGAGAGTTATTAATTATTAATCATATAAAGATTAATCAAAACGGAAGAGCTTGAAATAGAGATATCAGGGGAGACAGAAGAATCAAATTCCAAACGAAGCATTCTTAGTCAAGTTGGTGAAATGAAGGATGAACAGAAAACAAGAAACAGAAGTAAAAGAAGATGCTGAATGAGTCAACGACATGATACCAATAGAGGAAGCCTAAAATTTGGCCAAGGAGATTTGCTATTTAGATCGAGGAAAATGCGTCGCGTGGCAAAATCTTGACATTTGCTTTGGTTAGAACGCTTTGAGAGAAGGGCTTTTTTGACTAAATAATGGCTGCTCTGGAATAATCAAACATAAAAACTGATGGGATAAGTACGTACCAGTTCTATACATACAGCCATTTCTGTTTCACCGTCTAACTTGAAACATTTTCCATCTCCATTGCTTACCAAATCAATCGTTCTTCGCCTTTGCATCTGCGTACCTAAAATGTGTGTCTTCGCTAATTAATCTAAGTTCGTATTTGCTGCATTAAACGATGTGTCCCACAATATTATTCATTTAACCCATTACATAACTGAAGTTTTCGGAATGGTCATTGATTACGAAAACATTATGGGTCTTCGCATTAGATCGTGTCAGATTCTAAATACGGTCCAATGGTCTGCCTAATGCAGGAACATGTCAATGCTGAAATGAAGCCAAAGATGAAGAATTGGATCATTATGATATTTATTAGAAAACAAAGCACATATAATTGAGTGGCTGTGAGGTACTAACTGTTCATGGCTTCATTGGTCAATTTACTCATGCGCATTCAAAACACAAGCGACATCAAACTCAAATAAGCTTGTCTCCCATTTTCCTCTCTTTTCACGCGCAGTTACTTCAATCTGATTTTTCTTTTGGGAAATAATACGAGACGAATTATTTTCCGAATTTTAAAGCTCGTCATTTCTATTATGTTAGTTTATTTTGAGATAGTGAATTATGTACATTTGATACACGGCCTCTGCAGAAAAATAAATAAATAACTCTGTAGAGCGAAGTGTTATCTGGAAAATATGCATCCAAGTTTCTTCCATTGTAGCAACGAAGCATGTGAGTGAAAAAAGCCAGTTTGCTTTGGTGAACTATATTCATATTGTAATCTACTAAAAAGCATAAGCTACTAAACAAATATCACCCTGTCGCAAGTTTGAACTTGAACTTGGAGATTGTTATATAAACATTAAAGGCAAACTATAAACAACGTGAGCAATCAACGGGAGCGACTTTGAACCTTATCCATGCAATGATCATCACTTTGTTTTATATAAATACGCTACCGAACCCTCAGTTCGGCAGACTTTAGTCTCATCTCTAGCTCCCAAGGTTAGTCACTTGACGACTGCCTTCTGGGTTCTATCCGCTCCTAAAGTTAGTCATACGACTGCTTTAGGTTCCATTCCTTTCCTACCCAACTTGGTACCGATTAGTCACTTGACGACTGCTAGGACCAGGGGTTGCACAACCTCCATAGTAAAGTCTTGACAAGAAGTTTGTCAGAGTGTTGAGAAAGACAAGTGTCTAAATAGTCAGTTAAAAAGTTTAGTGAAATCTCTTAGTGCTCTTAAATAAAATCCAACCCTTAAGAAAAACTATAAATTATAAAACAGTAAACAAAGACCTATAAACAGTCCCTCAAATCGAGAAAACATGCGCACCGTAGTAATCGGGTATAATAGAATCTCATTTTTTCTGACCAATAATCGTTTTTAAAGTTTTATCGTTAATACATTGTTATTGTTATAAACTAAACGTGCTTACTTTATCATCTCTTCTTACCCCACGTAACGCGATCCCGGTCTACCTCAGTTACCCCCCGGCACGCTAAACAAGGCGTGTCCTCACGAGTAGAACATCCAGTGGTAGATTAAAGGAAGCTTTGAGACCCCGTCATTGTACTAATCGCGACGAGGCTCTTCTCTGAGAAGTTATTCTTTAAATAAACGCGCTACCCCCTAAGCTACTCGTGACAATATCGTGACTTCATCGATTAGTTGGGATACATACCAATTATACCTTTGCACATTTTTGATCTTCTATTCCATGCAGATTGTTTCTGAGTATTCTCCGTTTTCTTCTCATTATTGGTTTCGGTCAGCAGATCATTAATATAGATGAGGAATATAGTTAATGAAAGTATTGCGCTCTGAGGCACGCCCGCGTTAATGGTGAATGTGTCCACCAACTGCAACGTGTAGAGATCGGCTCTTACGGAAACTGGCAAGTCAGCTGCAAAGAGAGGCTGGCAGTCCATAGGACGGCAGTTTGTTGACCAATCCGTTATGCCAAACTCTGTCGAATGCCTTCGAAACATCCAGCGCAATCGCTCGAGTTTCTCTGCGGTTCTCAATTGCCCTACTCCATATATGAGTAGTGAGAGACATAGGCCAATATATTGTCAAAGAGGCTTTTCCCGTGAAACAATTGGATCTTTAGTTTCAAAGAGGATTTTAAGAGAGACTGGACTCGCCCTATTTGGTGGGTCGCTGAGTATAATTATTGGCGGCGTTCCTCTTTGCTCTCCAAGGCGGTGCAACTCGGACGGAATAATGACTCGCTTACTTCGAAACAAACTGTACGTATATTGGTCCCCAGGTTTGATATACAGGAAGGTAATCACTTAGAATGATAACTATGTTTGAATATAGTTTGCCAGAATAGCGTAAAAAGCATGACCATTCGATCAGGACTGACCGGACTCGATCTATTTGGTTCCCTTGAAACCATTTGAAGTTCCCTTGAAAGTACTTTTAGATTTTAAGAGTTAATTCGTTTAATTTTATACTGGTTATAAAGGTACGACCAACCAGATGACCAATTGTGAAGAGCTTGAACTTCTTACCAAAAAACGTTTACCTTGAAAGTATGCCAAACCAGATGACCAAGTTGTCGTCTACTCGATTAGCACGTTCTTTTACACTAACATTTGTTGAAAGTTTACTGATTGTTTTTAAAACATGTTTAGATAATAAGTATAATATTTTATCATTCAAGATTAAGTTGTTATGTTTTTAGTATTACTTTCGTTATATTGTAATGTTTTATTAGTGTTATGCCTATGTTATGGCAGAGTTACCTTAAAAGAAAGCGCATCTCTTACTATTATTGTTTAACAAAGTGAATATACTTTTATGTTAGACAGAACTAAATGAATCTAAATAAATAAGGCTGAATGATTGACTGTTGAATTGAACTGACAGCCCTATAAACTGATTCAATGGATAACTATATGCACAATAGCTCGGCTTAGCTACTCAGAGGATAGTCCAGTTGTATAGGCTCACTGCTGAAATTCAAATATGTAACTGACCTGAAGTGTTCTCGGTTATTAATAAGAAAACGTACACTTGATTGCAACTGAGGTAACAAAATTGACTAATTATTATTGAGCGCCACCGTATTTCATTTACCTGAAAGAAATTGGAAATAAAAGATTACCTCGAACACTTCAATTCAAGCCATTTATTATTTCATATAGAAGAAAGAGAAGGTAAAGCAAGTGAAAAGAGGAAGGAAGAAAGGAAAGACTTAAACTTAACTTAACCTAAACTTAGCTTTATTGCTAGGTGTTCTTCGTGCTGAACAAACTCACATATACACTTCGTCAGTCACACTGCCTCGCAGCAGCAATACACTAGTGTGGCTAAAATTAGACTGTAAATTGAAGTCCGTAAATAAAACCCTACAAAATCCAAACACTAATTAGTAACTTGAAACAGTTAGTTCCAAGTTACAAGGAGCTGACCAGTCACAAAAGTTACAATTAAATTACTAATTTACCGCTCCATTAATCTAAAAGAGTAAAAGCTCTTCTAATTTAACATAGCATACACAGTATGCTGACTTAAAATAACAAATCTAAATGATTATTAAAACATTATATATACAATGGGCCTCTCAGAACGAAAAGCATAACTTAGCCTTTCATAAAGTACTGACAAGAAAGGTCAAATATGTCTTTTAGTCCCTAAGAACCCTAAGAACCAAGTTTGTTTCATCATGTTCGAGCAAGATGTTATGAAAAGTAATCTATACAGAGTAATTCTAGAAAAACAAAACATCAGCAGTCTTCCGAGACATAACAGAATCACTAAAGTAATAAAAATAACCCTGTTAGAATATTCAGCACGGCCTTTTAAAAACTGACGCTTACCAGAATACTGTTCTAAATGGAATTTAGCTATTATCTTATAGGCAGTTTAAAATACTAACAAGATCATTGATAGCGTTGCTCAGTGCATATTACAAATACAAGAACCAAAGTATTTACCTTCTCAACAATGAAGGGCTCCAAGAAACGTGGTTATCTTTAGTGCTGAGTTTAGAGTGC
>MU192050.1:0-20825 GCA_016904865.1 Pissodes strobi
TGGTGAAAATAATTTTTTAAAGACCCTGGTAGATTGAATATTATTAATATAAAGCATAACATAGAAATTAGTTGATGTAAGAAAGCTTATACCAAGTGGCTCATCTTCAAGGCAGTTTGTTGTCTATATGAAATAATTTTTGTCATGCAACTCGCATGCGAATATCCGCAGCCGTTGATTGGATGTTTAGTACCATTATTAGTAAGCAAAGTCTTGCTATAATGAATATTATCTAAGCTCTTACAGCATCATGACATCACATTCCGACCCATCCAAAATTTACGTTTTGTTTTCTATAAATAACGTAGAAAACTTTTGACAAAACCTGTCGGAGTTTTGCTAAAAGTTTACTATATTATTCAGAGAAAAATTTCAGGATGTACGTGAATCATTTATCTCAGGGCATATCATCGGTGTCATAGTTTGAAACTTAGTTGTGTACCAAGATATGGAACGGAAAGAAACGATTTTTATAAATCAAATTATATAGGGCAAATTTTCTATTTTCACAAAAATGTATGATTAGTAGGTAGGTATTTCGAACGGATAAACTGCTCCTATTTTCGCGGTAGGATAAACGTGCGCAAAGTCGATGTGAAATTGTAATTTTCAGCGAAGTGAGCTACGACATATTGTAACCAGCCTTAAGCGTTGGATGCCAAATATGTAACCATATTTGCTAATTGCTCATTAGGTTTACTCAGCGGATTTAATTTTTTTTTAAAAACATCAGGATTACAAATAACTTATTTATTAAAAAAGTAAACTTACACCACTCTTTTGGGGCAATTAATCCTATGGCAAATCAATTTGAGGTTTTAAGTACTCTTTTAAGCCAATAAGAAGATTCTCTTGTTATAGGTATCTCACTGATAATACAAGAATGATAAATCAGAGCAACATAAGATACTATTTGCTAACTATGCGTTATAACTTTAATAATAATATTAATATTACTCAATTTTTACTGTATTGGTAAAGCTAGTAATTATATGTAGGTATAATGAAATAAATATTAGCCAAACTTATTAAATCAATCCCGTAACAGCGATATTCCATTTCCCACTGTAGACCAATAAATCCTCAATAATACCAAATCAATAAAAATTAAACTGTGAGGTAAATATGTATATATACAGCCGTTAAATATCTATAGGTAAACGATTCGATATCAAGGTGACCAATAAAATTTGCAAAATTCAAATAGGGGAAATAAATTACTGCCATTAGCTTTACAGCCCAGTACAGTAAAATTAACTCAATCAGCTATTCCAACACTAGCCAAATGAAATCTCAACCTAACCACCGTCTATAGATATTCTAATACGAACGCTCACTCCAGCGTGCCGTGGAAAATACCGCCACACACTGTCACACACTCGGCCACGCTACAGCCGTGCATCTACGGTGTACGATCAATATGAATAGTTCAACTGCCGCTACCGATTATTTTTATACGGGGAGCTTTCTATTAGGAATAAATGATATGAATATGATTAAGTATTAATGTTTGGATTATATATTTGTTAGGAACAATTATTGACATTTTCTGTCTCATTTATAGCTCATTAATGATACTACTTTGTAATAGTTATTTAGTATTATAATAAATAAGTAAATAATAAACGAAATATTATCTACGATATGGATAAAAATACCAGTAGGTATATAAAGTTAATACGAAACCCGAAAACAACTGGTATTGTTTAATTACGAACACAAATTACAAAATATAACAGGAAAATAGCGACAATGAAACAATTTTAACCTGATATTTTCGGCTGTCGATAGTTATCGATATCTTATAATATTCTGTTATTAATATGACAAATGTGTTGTCACAGTGGATGTAGTCTTTAACAAAAAAAATTTAAAACATCAACTAACCCGTGCTACACCCATATTTTAACCCAAACATTAAAAGTGTTTTCCATCTAAGGTTTTTTTTTCAATCTTAATTAGTGGTTAAAACAGCGATCAAACGTACTGATACTCATATAAAACTCAACTTATATACATAATTTGGATGAAGGTAAATATTATAAATCCACAAATTTTACGCTACTTTGATATTCTTTGGATTCATGAAAGTGATTTTTCAAAGCCATGCATGTAAACGACACGTTTTGGAATTTTCGTCTCGCAAAAGAGATAAAGTATATGACTATCTCTTTCTCCCTCTTTCTCTTTTATGGAATCGGTAAAGAATTATTCAATATTTATGAGACGAAGTGAAACTACCCGAAAGTTGATTGGACGACTAACCCAAACTAACCAAATCTATTAAAATTGATTATAACGTATCGGAATTGGTTCAAATGACTAAAACAAGTTGAGACCAAGTGAAACTAACCGAAAGTTGATTAGACGACTAACCAAAACTATCGAAATGTATTAAAATTGATTATATCGTATCGGTACCGGTTCAAATGTCTAAAATAAACTGAGACTAATGCCCGGTTTCTGAAGTACCAGATCTCTTATAAATTAAGTTATGAAGCCTGTACATAATCCCAAAATTGGGTTTCTAAACCATACGACAATGCTTATCTATTCCATAAGTTATCTAAAAGATATATTAAGCAGAATGGGCCGATATCTGTCCGATAATATCAGCGCATGCGTATTACAGTATCGTTTATTACTTTGTGTTGGATTATCTAACCAAACTATTGTGCTGATACTGTTAATTAAAATATTAATTCCTTTTATTCTAAAAACAATACCGATAGTACTAGTAAAATGGAATATTCTAGTTCGTCGACATCTTCTGATGAGGAACACATCGATATATTTAGGTGTATAGAACGCCCAAGACTATCATGAAAGAGAAGATCAATATGTAAAATATGATGATAAAGAATTTCGAGACAGTAAAGCGTGCAGCTTGCAGCAACTAGCATTGAACTATCTGGCAATTTATTCCCAAGCTTCAGTCTTTAATAAAATTTTGCATTTGTTCAATCTCTTTTTTTATTCCCGACAAATAGGAAGTAAAACTTTTGCATGATTTCAAAAAACATGTTCCTGTTAAAATCTGTAAAGTTGCGTACAGGTTTGTCTTTAGCTTGATTGTTGCTGCTATTTCCACCTACAGTTAGAGTTAGAACTAAGATAACCATTTGATTGTTATTTGGAGTTATTTTTACATTTGGCTTACGTTCGGAAACCCGTATAAAGTTGTTGGTTCGACAACTTTATCTATCTAATAGCTATCAATTGAATAACTCGAAATGTTGAGAAACCGGGCATAAGTGAAACTAACCGAAAGTTGATTCGACGACTACCCCAAGTTAACCAAGTCTATTAAAATTGATTATATCGATCGGAACCAACTGAAATGACTAAAATAAGTTGAGACTAAGTGAAACTAACCGAAAGTTGATTAATCAAAACTAACCAAATCTATTAAAATTGATTATAACGTATCGGACCCTACTCAAATGACTAAAATAAGTGAGACTAAGTGAAACTAACCGAAAGTTGATTAGACGACTAACCAAAACTAACCAAATCTATTAAAATTGATGATAACGTATCGAAACAGGCTCAAAAAAGTAAAATAAGTCGAGACTCGATAACGAAGTATTCACTTCTATCACGTATACTGTGCTACTCGTGACTGTTTTTATAAAAAATCATTAAAAACTTGTACAAATCTGCTGTAGTTGCTACTACTTTTCTCTGCCGACTTTCAACGTACTGGGCAGACGACGCAGGGCAGGTTTGTAGACAGGGCTGTGTTGCCAGATTTATTCTTTAATTCTACATGATTTTAAAATGGTAGATTTCTCTGTTTGACAACTAGTGTTAGTCAATAGTTGCGTTGTGCTGAATTTAAACCTATACCTATTATTTCTGAAATTATTATTTTATATAACTTATTATAGCGACGCAAAGCGATAGTGATATTAAGCTGATAAGAATTGATATTATTCATTGATCTATATCAAAGGTCGAGACGATTTCAGGCGCATGACTATTTCTCTTGCTGACTATATTTTATTTCCTTATATTCCCTGCGTTTCTATACAAACGTCTAGCGTCTGCGGTATAACTATTTGCAATCATGCGCAGTTGCGTTTCAGGATCAGCTTCTGTGCTTGTGATACAACGGCCCGGGTTCGATGCCCGTCGGTGACAAGACATGTTTTATTTTTTTTGTTGGTTATGCTTGTTAGTTGGGGATGATTTTGGTTTTGTGTTAGGCAGGGTTGGTCAAGCGTGTAGCGCGCCCGTCTCAATGCGCTTGTTTGATTAATTAAAGTTGGTTTAGATTATTTTTGTTTAATCTGGGATAATGAAGGCAATCGTGCGTGGCGAGTAGCACAGTACACGTGATTGAAGTGAATACTTCTTTATCGAGTTTCAACTAATTTTATTTATATGAGCGGGTTCCGATACGTTATAATCAATTTTAATAGATTTGGTAAGTTTGGGTTAGTCGTCAAATCAACTTTCGGTTAGTTTCACTTAGTCTCAACTTACTTGAGATATTTGAACTGGTTCCGATACGTTATAATCAATTTTAATACATTTGGTTAGTCGTCTAATCAACTTTCGGTTAGTTTTACTTACTCTCAACTTATTTTAGTCATTTGAACCGGTTCCGATACGTTATAACCAATTTGAATAGATTTGGTTAGTTTGGGTTAGTCGTCCAATCAACTTTCGGTTAGTTTCACTTCGTCTCATAAAAATTGAATAACTCTTTACCAATTCCATAAGAGCGAAAGAGGGAGAGACCACTTGTAGTTACACAACAGTCATCAACAGAACAATAAGAAAATCTACGCTTATCCATCTTAACCAAATATATTTTTTAAATAACGTATAGCGTAAAGCGTGCGAAAACATAAATTCACACTGTCCGATCGCGAAAGTACTTGCGAAAACTGAGGCACGACTAAGCCGTGACATTGACGTGTAGCCGATGGGCGAGGGATTTGCGCAGGCAGGAGGGAAAGTTTCCGCGGTACGCTCGAGTGAGCGGACTTATTAGAATATCTATAGACGGTGACCTAACTAAAGATAAAATTAGGCATCTATTTTAGAGGTAATCTCGATAAACAAGATAGTTAGATCGGTAATGCGGCCTAGTCGTTTAATTATAAATTCATTAACCAAAATGATAGATAACGAGAAAAGATATACGGTAATTCAGACAACTGACTTACAGTCGTTAATTATAGTTTATTATTCAAAATGATAGATAACGAGAGACGATATAAGGTAATTCACACAACTGACTTATAGTAGTTAATCATAAATTTTTTGATCAAAATTATTGATAACGAGAAACGATATACGCAGTGGCGGCTCGTGGGTCTATAAAGTGGGCGGGCGCAGAGGTTGAAAGGTAGGCCAATGCCCGCTGCAAGTGCCGCCGGAGGCTAAACCGCCGAAGATGGAAAATTTTCGGGGTGCCACGCCCAATTTTCGCCCAAAAGTCGTTAAAATCGTTAAAAAAAAACATAGTCGTGGGGTTCCTTGTGACCATTATGTTTATATTTTAGAATAAGAAGAATTTAGGAAAAACGAATAAAAAACATAAACATGACGATAATGTTGTATGTAATTGTAATAAGCATATATTGTAATAGTTTTCTACTAAATTTTTAATAATTAACAACAAACACGACCAACAGAATTAACAGCATCCTTCCCGTCTGTTATTAATTATATAGGTAAGTCCGAAAAACGCAAACGTAAATCGAACCGAATATGGAACTACTTGATTGACCCAAAATACCCAAATAAAGTGCATTCTTTATTTTTTACCGCCCGTCGGCCAGCATCGACAATAATTTGTCCAATAGGAAGTCGACAACCTGTCTAAAAATAGCATGTGTAGCATGAATACCCAAAATATTATTAATTTGTTGATCTATTTCTTAGATATTACCACGTTAATGAATTCCTCATAATTTAGAGGTCTGTTTTTTAAAATATATACCACTGATGAATTCATTTTAACAAAATAATTTGCCGTAACTTTCTATTAAACAAACACTAAACAAAAATAAAATGGTTCAAAGTACTTATTGGGAATTACCTACTTTAGTTTAGCATCGTCAATCGTCACTATATTATTTCTCTAATCGCAAAATGTCAATCAACACTCTAGTCAAAACAAACGCGACAAGTGTTAAAAATCACAGATCAAAGGAAAGCCGTCACGCGGACGCAATAAGAATGTGTACGAATCGGCCATTCCAGCTGGCGGTGAAACCAGCCGTTGCCATAGCAACCTCGTAAACAAAATAGAATACAACGTGCTTTATGGCAATCTGTGACGTAAAATCAGGACGCGTGAATCTGGGCGAATGTTAGTAAATTGCTCTAGTACTTTAGTAGATAATTAGATAATGGTAATGCTAAATATGCTGAAAAATGTACAAATAATTATTAATATTATTATTAGCATAATAGGAATAGGTGTCTAATATTTTATGATTTTTTTATGGAATTTTTGGGGGGCACGTGCTTCTGTGCCCCACGGTAGGGGCCGCCACTGGATATACGGTAATTTAGACAACTAAATTACAGTAGTTGATTATAAATTCAATAATCAAAATGACAGATAACGAGAAGCGATATAGGGCAATTTAGGCAGTTAATTAAATAAAATTGATTTTACTTTATTCTAGATGAGTTGTAGAGACTGTAGCTCCCTGGAAGTAAGTCACCATGTGGTTGCGCCACCTAGATAAAAACCTTAGTATGGCAAACTAACGACCGGATTAGCTAGATCACCATGAAATTCTACCACACCGAAGGAATTCTATCCCATAGAAAGAATTCGGTCCCATAGAAGGAATGCTGTCCTTTAGAAATACATTAGTTAAACAACAAATAATTTTAGCCATCTTAAATAGAAACACTCGTGTCGAACATACCTTAAAAAAAGGGTCACCACACTGCTTCATCACACAACGTTGATGCACGATATGGCCGGTATTATTAGAAAATATACATTCCACTGAATTTGCTTAATACTGCAACGACACTATCAGAAGTTAGTTAGATCTGAGGGTCAAAAATATTAAAGATAAATTCCCATACGGAGAACGGCCTGCTCGCCTTGAGTGTTCAGGCAAGAAGAGCTATCATTTTCTCACCGACGAATATATACCACTTCTGTCAAGTGGCGCATTAAACGGATATACCGTACCTCCTGTCAAGCAGGTTCGAACACCTGAAGTAAGATCGCGAGAAGTAAGGTAGCGAGAATATCGATAACACAAATTAAAAAGCAAAAGGAGAAAACCGCAATATTGTATTCAGTAATATTTGGAACGTTACAATATTTAAGAAAATAGCACCCCGCACTTGGTCCATCTACTTATGCTATACATGTTTGGTTCTTGAGATCAGGCCCTTGCTTTTTAATACAACAAAGAATTAAATTATTAATCTTGATCCTAGACAAATATTTTTACGCGGAAGTGTAATTGATAAAATATTGTTTTGATATCGCTTAGGTTTTGGCAGTTTCATATGTTTTTTTTTCGTGGTTCAGAAGATCTTGACTCTGACATCTATTTTCATTTTGGAGACATCTTCCCTTATTTTTACACATCACACCAGGCTACAGGGTCCTACACCGCAGCATGTGACTCGCCAAACGCATAATTTACCCTTACCGATTCCAAGAAGTACTTTGGTGAAAAAGTCACAGATATACGAAGGTCATAAAGTTTTTAATCATCTGCCAATTAGTTTAAGAACGGTTAACTCATTGAAAACTTTTCGCAGATTACTTAAACAATACTTTAGCTAAATCATACTATAGTATGTAGGAGTTCTACCGAGACGTCCTTGAGGATGTTGTATATTTAAAAATGTTTGTTGTCGTATTTTTGTATTTTATACTATTTTATTTTTTTATATTCTACTATGTGTTTTAAAGTGTATCTACTCGTTTCCTCTCTTATTTTATTCTTTTTAATCTGTTTCGACAATTTATGTCTTTGGGTAAACATGCTTTGTTCATAAAATATATATTTTTGGAAAAATAAAGTGCTTTTTGAATTGAATTGAATTGAATTGAATATAAGTAATATATTTTTAATAAAAATTTGTTAATTAACTAATTAGTATTAAATATATATCGTTTTGTCATTGATGAAATCTTTATAACGAATTACTATTTATCTGATGGAGATATATTCATCCCTTTAAATATTTTACCAAATGTGCTGTATTACTGATAATAATAATTATTATGCATTTAGGTTTAGATATGATCTTTATTCCACTAATTTTTATATTATGAATCAATAAAATTTATATCTACTATTACTTTCAGCACAATTAAGAGTTTTGCCAGATCTCAAATCTAATAAGCGCATTTTCAATGTCTACTCTGGTTGAATCTTTGTAAAGGACTACAATTTTTTTCTTTGACATACTGTTTGCGTGATTGAATTTTCTCTACCATTGATATGACCAATGGTAGAGAAAATGCATATATCCTCTCAATGTTATTTTGCTAATACTTAGTCAGATTGTCGCTAAAATAGGAAAAAAATCTTGAACACAAAGAACACCTTAACAAAACCGCGTTGGCAAAGCTTCCTTCCAAGCTAAAGTAAACAACAACAACAGAAGGAAGATAAGCTTAAATTATGTGTAATCCTTGAAATCGATAACCTTCCCTGCTAGGCTTGTTGGTTCAGCGCTAACATATTTTTATGTATTAAATGGATTTATCACGTCTTTAAAATGTTTGAACTTGATTTAGGAATAGGACGAGTAAGGCGATTTAGCTTCAATATGGCATGTTTTCAGTCTTCGCAACTTTCGTTCATAGTGTTTTAAAGGCGATTTAACTCCAGTATGGCATGTTTTTTGTTTTTGCGACTTTCGTTTAGAGTATGTTAATAGTTATAAAGTCAAAGCAATGCAATATACGCCGGATAAATATGTACTAACCCTTAAAATGAAGGCACTATTGCATATTTCTAAAATGTATAATAAAACAAAATGTTTTCAATATTCCTGTCTACCGTAATGCAAACAATATACCTTATGCGTGTTAGTGTGACTTTTCACTCTGTGTATTATTATCAAGAAATTATCATTATTATCCAAGAAAATAATTAGTAAAACCTTACCTTTTTAATCGAATCCCTCACTTATTGATATGGATTTGTATTTACCTGCAATAAAAAGTTATTTTAATGATAATAATTATAATTAAATTAAATTTAGATGAATACTTAAGTTACAAATTATTTAATAAATAAATAAATAAATGGGATTTTAAATTATTTGAATAAATTAGAATTAAAATTCCAAGAAATATTTGTGGAAATTTTAATACACTCACAGGCAAAATAATCCATCCACACAAATTTTTGATGAATTTCAATCGCAAATAACTTTTTTAGTTGAAGACGTATTAAAATGAATTTTGAAGAATGTTGTAGATAAATTAATGGACAATCGCTCAAATGTTAAAAGTTTACTAAAACTAGACGTACGTTTATAATATACAAGTTTAAACAAAATGATGATTTTTACCATAAGTTTAAGACACTCTGTGGAGTGGCAAAACTGTAAATTGTTCTAAATTAAGTTTTAATTATCAAGTCACATCTATTCTTAACATTTTTATTTTTGGTTCACTCCGATATCTTTATTTTTGTGGAAAATATGAATTTTTTAAGAAAACATTGCAATTTTCAATAATTTTTTTGTACGAATATCTAAGGTTGCTATGGAGGAGGACAATGACAGATTTGTTGAATCATCTCATATTTCTTTTTTTTTAAGAAGCAGTACAAAGTTTTTTTACAAAATGTAATCCCTTATAAAAAATATAAAACCTTAAACTCAAAGCTTAAAAATGGCAGTAAATAAAGACACACTTAAAAAATAACAATAACCGTAACAGTAACAAATAACTCGAATGACAGCCTCCATACGCCTTGGCATCCCATCAATAAGGTTCCGTATACAATGGTCTTGATCAATTTGCTACCATTCTTCAATGAGTACTTCACTAAGCTCCTGTAAATTGGTTGGAGCAGGTATCCGAGACCGTAGTTTTCTGCCCAATGTGTTCCAGACATGTTCGATCGGGTTTAAGTCGGGACTGCGGGAGTGCCAATTAATTTTTGGGATTTCCACCTCATCTAAATATTCAACTCTCGCAACATGCGATCGAGCGTTATCATGCATTAGTGCTTTCAGGTCGTCTTGCGTATAATCCAATGTCAGATAACCTCCTTCTTATCGTTCTCTCTACTTGGCCCTGCCGTACGTCCTACAATCTGTGTTTTACCTCCACAGAAGTTATGCACTAGTGCGTAAAGTTTTTAATTTTACGCACTACATAAAAAGGTATATTTTACGAATCATAGAGAGACTGCGTAAAGTGAGTATTTTACGCACGGTAGTAGAAAAAATAATATTTGCATTGCAGCAAGAATTTTCGTACAATATTTTTCAACTTTTTAGTTGTGTGATTAATTTGTAAAGTCCAATTAAAGTGTTTATCGATAACTATTCCTTAGTTTAGCATTTTATATTATTTAGTCGAATTGTACCTGTATTGGGCAGATTATTTAGATCTGAAATAAATTGGATGTCTCTTGTCTTATTTAGATGTATCTTTTATAAATTATCCTTGAACCATGTAGCTTTATAAATCATACAACGAAATTATGCATTTTTTTACATTTTAGATTTAAAAATCTTTTAAACAGGTACATATTTAATAAGAGAAGGGTCTAATGCAGTATCATGTGATACTCCAATTTCATTTTACGGGAATAGTTCTATTCATTAGTTGCTTTTGATGTAAACATAACCTATTTCCCTCTAAATTTTATCCTTTTCAACTTTTTTAGTAGCAACTAATGACCTACAGTATAATAACAAAATATACTTTTGCTAAATCTAGATATATATAGAGATGAGTGAAACAAGCAAAATGATATATTATCATATTTAATATAATAAGTGACTGAATATTGTCAACAATATGTCGACTTTCCCTTTTAATAGCATGTCATCATACCTGAATTTTTAAATTGTGGACACAATTACGTAATTTGAAATGAAACACATTCCAATAATCCAGTTAGTTTGGGTTAGTTAGTTATTTCCTTTATTTGAAAATTTATTTTAGTTGGTTCCTATTAATTTAAGTTTAAGTTTGAGACGAGCACCTTATATCACAGCCAGATTTTTAATTTGACGCTGAGCCGTATTAATGGCATAGGCAATAAATTTATTTCTGAAAATATCGTGTTATTCCTCAATCTAGCCTAAATAATGCGCAACGATCCCTGCAAAGACTCTGAACTGGTATACAGGCTTTTAAAGTCAAAGTCAACAAACTTGCCTGAAGGATCTAGTTCTATGTTCTTAAGGATATCCATAAAGTGCCCAGAATTCTTTACAAATGAGGGAAGATCTAAATTTCAGGTCTGCAGACCGGCCAGGTTAGATTTTAAAAAGTTTCAGATCGCTCATATTTCTTGCAGGTTGCAGATTAAAGTGATGAATGGCGTAAGGTACAATCTCTACTTCATACGCAGGTCGTCAGGTAAAGTAACAAACTTGCAGGTTGGTTAAAAAAACCTGCAGGTAAGCTAAAAAAATGCAGGTCGAATGATAAACATGCAGGTAGGCAATTTCGATTAAACTCCTACAGGTCGGTAGCTTGGATAATTCATTTTTAAGTCAGTTGGTTGAATAATAAACCTTTGCTGCGGATCTGCAGATTGCTGAGGTTCTGCAGGTTGAAATTTAAAAAGTTGCACTCATATTTCTTGCAGGTTGCAGGTTAAAGTGGTGAATGGCATAAGGTACAACGTCTACTTGTTACGCAGGTCGGCAGATTAAGTCAAAAACTTTTAAGTTATCTAAAAAAAACCTGTAGCTGGACATGTTGGGGTTAGAATTCGAAAATCGGCTGTTTAAGTTACAATCCTGCAGATACGCAAGATAAATAGAAAACCTGCCAGGTCGGTTAGTACATTTTTAATCCAGCAGTCAAGAGTGTCGTCTTTGAGATAAAGTAATTGCACGTTTGTTGAAAATAAATACGTTGAAAAAACTCACTTATAAATGGGACAGATTCATAGTTACTTTCAGTAAAGGAATCAATTACACACTTTTTAAGGCAAATTACCAGCCAATAATGCCGTCATTAATTACACGTTTGTTGTAAAGAAATATATTTTTGAAATAAATTATTCTATACTTTATAAATGTTTAATTACGTTCAATAAAGAAAAAAATAAATAAGCATCGTGATAAATAAATAAAGAAAAAAATAAATAAGCATCGTGAGCCAAGGATGTCGTCTAAGATCAAGTAATTACACATTTGTCGTAACCAACTATGTTCCTCATCTATATTAATGACCTGCTGGCCGAAACCAATAATCCTGTTTACAGTTTTGTAGGTGACAGTACCCCTTGCCTCCCAATTTAGATCTGAAAAACCTTTACCAGCGAATGAGACACATCACCGTAGACAGGAGCAGATTACAACAACAACCCAAGCAACCACGTTTACGAACAAAGCCAATATGGCGGGCCCTGACATCATTATGGCAGGATCGACCATTCCTTCATCTTCGTCAATCGGACTACTGGGTGTCTCGGTCAACAGCAATATGTTATGGCATGATCACGTTGCTAACATCGCAAATTCAGCCTCGCAGAAGCTTAGTGTGCAAAAAGCTGAATTCACCGCAGCAGCTACTCTTGCTCTACAAGGCGCAAATAAGACCGTGCTTAGAATATTGCTCACACATATGAGGTGCTGTACCTAAAGCTGCTGGATTACATTCAGAAGAGGGCTGTGCGCTTCGTCGGCGACCTGGCATCTGGATGGTCTGGAACATCGTAAACATGTGGCCGAGATCTCCCTGTTTTATAGATATTTTCACGTTATGCACTTTAAGTCTAATTTCGAGGATGTTATATGCGAAAGCAAAGATTTAAATATTCTTCAAGAAAATAAAATTTCGGGCATCTACATTGATAGCAGATTGAGATTTGAAGGTCATATAAGTAGACTGTGTTCTAAATTGGCTTCGGGTTGCTACCCTCTCCGAGGAATTAGCAATCAACTGGATGCTTAAATTGGAAGACATGCATATTTTGCCTTGATAGAGTCTCATTTGAGATATGACATCTGTTTTAGGGGCTGTTGTGCGGATAAACTGTTTAATAGTGTGTTTATGCTGCAAAAAAGTACACTTTCGAGAATCTTGTAGACCTTTCGTCGTCGCCCGAAAAGATCTTATCATTAACTTGTATTTGTATTTTGGAGTCTGCCTGTCTAATGCGCAAGAAAATTAAAACTTAAATTCACTCATCTTCTGTGCGTACTACTCGCCTTTCACATAATATTCCGCTGCCTATTCCATTTACCATTCAAATTAAGAAGATATTGTTTTCTTGTTCTGGTATAAGGCACTTCTATAAATCCTGAGAGTTAGGATGTATATTCGACAAAATTATGAATATCGACTAACTAGCCCTTCTATTCTGTTGTTTTCTAGGCTTATCGAAATTCAAGGCAAGATTTTCTATAAAATATTTGGAGCAACACATATCTGATATTAGCTGAATTTCTATTATAATACCGCATCAACTTGATTTTGCGTTGGCGTATATGAACAGAAGTTAACCTGAAAAGAAATCGGGAAAATTTTTATAGAATGGTTTTAGTATACGTTCTTGTCTGATTTGTGTAAGGCTATGCTATGAAGTTTTATTACTAAAATACTTTTTTGCAAATGCATTTTGCGTCGCATTCATATGGGCCTGTGCATGCGTCCGCTGGGCCCTGGAAGTGTATGCTTGTTAGTCTAGTTCCAGACTAGACTATTATAGATCACATGGTATAAACAAATTCAAAAAAACCAACATGTGGCACTACAACAAAGTCTAATTACTCTTGAACCCTCCAACGATAATTCTCGGGCCCTTTCCATTGCGAAACAAATTTTTTAAAACGAGCTTCTTCAACAATAAGTTTCTTTTCTAAAACCAAATTAGACTATCGTACCGGAAACAATTACTAAATTGAAAAAAGTGCAAATGCCGCTTACAGAGAGTATTGACTTAATAGATAAATTCACTGCGTCATTCAACAGGGTAAAGTATGGCAAGTATAACTGGAACAGCGGAAAGAATGCGGGCAAAAAATTGGCGATGTTGTCGAGTAGTTTTTTGAGAACTAATATTTATACCTATTATTTAGATAAACACATAATTTAATATACTCATTAACTCATTGAAAATAAAAAGTAATATCCAAACTGGAACTTTACTATTACTTCAACTTTAATTCATAATCTATTTTACACATTATCAATTTAAATAAATTTGCGACATTTATATCTATTTGCCCGATACATCCGGCAACAAGTGCGTCAAGTTCCCCTCGTCCTCGTGACAACGTGCATCAATGCGATTGGCTGCAAGTCATTTTTCCTCTCTTTGCTTCTCAGACGTCGCTGTTCCAAATAAGTTTGCCACACTTTACTTTGTAGCTGGAATAGAAAAAAAAATAAAAATCGATTGGAAAAACCTCTGGTTAAAAACCCTGGTCAAAGTAGCCAGTGCTTTGAACGGAAATTTACATTGAATATTAGCTTTTACTATATGCAGGTACAAGTACTTGCGTTCAGATGGAAGACACCCATTTTAAATTGAAAAGTTTGAAAAACATTAAATTTTATACAGTTTTAGTAATGCATGTATGTGTATAAATTTATTTCATTACCTGCTTTAATATTAATATTATTATTATTCATATTATTACTATTTGATAATGTAATAAATAGGGTAATTAAAATAAAATTCGCTTGTTGTAATTAATTATAATTTTTACGTGAATGAAGTAAATGCAAACTATCAAAGTTTCGTTGTCTATTTTTTGCATATTTTCAGATTTTTGTGCATATTATTGACAAAAACCTCGCATATTTATTTGCATAAATGCTATATTTTCGCAGTGTCGGACATGCACACTTGGGGCCCACCGGTCCCACAAAGGCTATCTCTGAAGGGTGAATTTAAAAATCTACTCGAAGAGTGACGCGTGACATTTTATAAAAATTTTACTTTTTAAAGGGCCAATATCGAAGAATTTGTACGAAAATATTTTTTTCTACAGCCGCGCGCAAAATAACTAAATATTAAATTCAAATGAAATCGCAAAATCGACGAATGCCGTGGATCCTTATTTTGCGCTCTAGCGCGAACATGGAAAAGGAAATTCTCACTTTTTTCGTCTAGTGTGCTAAATGGTCATGGAAACCGAAGATAAATAAATGACAGTCGTGCATTTGTTACAGTTTGTTGCTGGCACTCCTGTTCTAAATATGCCCGAAGCCCGAACATAATATGTCAAAACTGACAGTCATTTGCAAATTTCAGAATATGTATAGAGAAAAATGTGAATTTAATTTTAAAAAATGCGGCTGTAGAAAAAGTTCTGTGTGTTTTTCGAGCGCAAAGTAAGATTGCCGTTTTCGAAAGATTACTGCGCTCCGCTACGCGTCGCGCAGTAACATTCTCTCTCAAGCGGCAATCCGTTACTTTGCGCTCTAAATACACAAATAACTATTTCCTATGTTTATTTTTAGTCTAATAAGGACTGTTACTGTTATACGAAACATATTAAATATCATAGTATTATATTTATTTGATTGTTCTTAGATTAGCGTGCCAATTAATATTTTATCTATATAGTTTTCGAAATGAGAATTCTTTAGATATTAACTAAATTTTCAAAATAAGGCTTACATTTATAGTAGTAATAATTCCTCAATTAATTTCGAGTTAAATTCAGCAATGTGTATCCATGTCTCATTGTAGAGTTTTGACCATTTTTTGCAATACCTTTATTTTGTTATCCTCCGGAAATTGAGAAGGGGGCACATATGTGTTTGCCTTAACTAAAGGTAACTATTTATTATGTTTCAGTTGACATTTCAAATGTCTGAATTTCGATTTATTCCATGCATATATATTCAAGACATAATATTAAATGATTTTTTGATAGATCTCAAATCAGTCATTTATTTCACAAGAAGGAGTAGTGCAAACCACACGTTAATAAATTCATGACGTGCTCTTGCGACAATGTGTTTCATTCTGAAAAAGTTCAATCGTGTTTGGCTTAACTAATTCTCAATGAGCGCTCCAGTGGAACTTTTAACCAACAGACTTTCTATATGAAACTAAATAATGTGACTGCTTTATGATTCTCTATAAACTTGCCGAAGTTCCAAACGAACCGAGTTATTGATATATAATTGCAATTACCACCTGACTATGTACTAATTAGCCTGGACGTAGTATCTTTATACAGTAACATACCATATCAGTTAATAAAAAAACCAGTATTATGAAACATTGGGAAAGGATAGCTGAATGCACCAATCTCTCACAAAATGAGTTTCTAGAAATTATTAACTTCGTTTTCGATTCAACTTACTGCAGGTTCGATGGAAGGTACTATAAACAAATTCTTGGCACTCCAATGGGAGCCACACTCTCACCCATAGCCTCCCAATATGTGATGGATGACCTATTAGAGGAATCCATCCCTAAACTGGGCTTCAACCTACCATTTCTAAAAAAATTTGTTGATGACATAATTACCTCAGTGCCAAAAAACAGCACAGAAGATATACTCAGAATCTTCAATAGCTACAATAACCACATCCAATTCACTATGGAATGTGAACAAAACAATAGTGTTCCATTTTTGGACACTAAGCTAATTAGAACCGAGAATAACATCATTATAACAGATTGGTACACGAAGCCCACGTACTCTGGAAGATATATAAACTTCCATTCTTATCATACTCAGAAAATGAAGATAAATCTAGTAATGGGACTGGGTAACAGAATCAGGAAAATCTGCCATCGGACACGCATTGAGGAGAATCTTAAAAAGCTCTATCTCATTTCAAAGAATAACTCTTATTCTGAATGGTTTCTAAAAAAATTTCTATTTAATTCTATCAATAATCAAAATTTTCATGTACAACTATAGGAAAATGATACTGAAATTAATGGGCATTCACCATCTCATCAAGAGAACAATAATAATCGGTACAATGCAGCTATCTTCCCTGGCATCTCAGCACTTCTAACAGCGAATCAACAAAAATATTATTTCTCCATACCTTACATTAAAGAACTGACACATAAAATTGAAAAAATACTCACCCAACAAATTAATGTTAAAATCTGTGGTAAACACATTATGAAAATAGGCAATACTTTTTCCAGGCTAAAAGACTCTGATGAGGCTCTAAAAAGAGCAGAAGTAGTATATAAAATTAAATGTATCGATTGTACTAAAAATTATATAGGACAAACATCTACTGTACTTAAGGATAGAATAACTAGACATAAAAGTGACTGCAGATTAAATAAAAGAACTAGTGCCTTATCTGAACATGTAATTGAAACTAACCATGACATAGATTATACAAATGTAGAAGTACTTGGTACTGAGAGTAACTCCACAAAAAGACAGTTCCTGGAAATGGTGGAAATCCATCTAGACAATAACAGCATGAATAAAAGAAAAGATGTGGATAATCTCAGTATAATTTACTCCTACATACTAACTTGTGTAAATAATAATCATAATGCTGAGAACAGTGAAGTGAATACTTCAAATAATATATCTTTCAGCTAGGCATCTTGTATAAATCCAACACAATCACTGAAGAAAGTCACCTTTTCTCTGCATTAAACAGTGTTATAGTAATAAATAATAATTAAGATTACATATAAAGATGCTGCATGTGCTGGACAGGAGGAGAGAATGTGCCATAAAGTTTCTGGAGCTTGATGACGGGATCTGCAGCTGACACTCTCCAGTTCCACTCCCATAATCCTACTTCGGTAAACTAGCGAGTTAAATACTCCGTCCTGACAGGCCAAGATAAACCCTTCCGTTTCAGATCTGGGACCACTCGATCTAAGAAATGCATCTACGATCTAGAATATTGTAGAATGCGCCATGCATGGGCTTTTCTTTAAGGTGGTAGAGAAGTTGAAGGTTTTTCTGGCGCCTGATAGTCTGATCTAGTTGTGCTGTGCTCAGCTCGGTGATTGAGTCGAGGTTTTGCATATTACTGTCTAAGGTGAGACCCAGTTCATTCGCTGCTCCACCAGCAGCTTTGAGAATAAAACCGCCTTGTGCTTGCAGCTCGTGCTCGAAGACCAATGTCAAAAGGGGGTCAGGGGATTTCAAAAGTAAACAGGCTTTGTTTATTACCACTTTATTATGGGTATGTTCTAGACTGAGTAGTCCTCGCCGTCCTTGCGTTCTTGGGAGGTATAATTGGGACACAGATGAATTGGTGTATATGCTGTTATTTATATGCATCATTTTTCGGGTCTTGATGTCCAGCTCTCGGAGCTCATTTCGCGTCCTCTTTAAAACCCCAAAAGAGTAAAGTAAAATCGGGACCGCTAACAGCTAGGGCTTTGTTTTTTCCCGACAGCCTAGATGACCATATCTGTCTAATTCGTTGCTGGTATCGACTTCGGAGTGAATTTTTTATCTGTCCAACCTCCTGAAAATGCCGCTGTTTAACTCCCAGGTAGGTATATGACTCTCCGATCCCTAGCTTGTGTATGATGCCCCCGTCCACAAGCTGTACATCCTCCCCGTAATCTTGATTTCGTCCCATTTTCAGATGAACCACTGCGCACTTATCAAGCCCCAGCTCCATTCCTACCGCCCCCGTAAAATCTTCGACCACTCGGAGAGATGACTTGATGTCTCTCTCTCCAGAGGCATACAGCTTTAAGTCATCCACATAAAAAAGGTGTGTTACTTTATGCCTACTGTTTCCGGGGGGTCCGCATTGGCATCCACGGACGTTTCTGAGAGCCGCCGATAACGGTAGGAGTGAGATACAAAACAATAGGAGGCTGAGAGAATCCCCCTGGAAGATACCTCCCTTGAACGTTATCACATTTATTTAGACTTTTTTGGCATCTGTAGATATTTCGAATCGGGAGAGAGAAGTGAAACGTTCAACGCATCCCACCACGGAAACTGGTGCTCCAATTACCCGCAGCAAATGAATGATCAGCTGATGACTAGTCTTGTCGAAAGCCTTTCGCTAATCAATCCATGCCATTGTGAGACTTCGCTGGTGTTGCATGGCATCTTGCGTAATGCAGCGGTCAATTATAAGGTTCTCCCTGCTACTCCCCGTTTTGATCCTCGTTGTTCGTGAACCTGACCGAAAATTCCGTCAGCTGACCTCATCAGCCGCGCATACAATATTCGGGTAAACAGTTTATAACATGCATTCAGACAGATAATAGGCCTGTAATTTTTTGCATTCCTCAAATCACCGTTTTTGGGGATTAGCACAGTTCTTCTCTCAACAACCCATTCAGGGACTTGCATTCTTCTATGCAACCAACCGTCAAAAATCCTCGCCAAGTGCGGATGCGTACACGTGAGTTTTTTCCACCAGTAGGAGTTTATTCCGTCTGGACCTGGGGCGGCAAAGTTTTTAGCATCCTTTACCTCCTCCGTTGTGATTGGGGGGTCATCTTCGTTGTCCCGACGGAACTGTCGGCAAAAGATTTCAAACAGCCTGATAGCTGAGGCATTGGCGTCGAATGGTTGGGAGTTCTCATACAATTCTTTCCAAAACCTCTCGGTCTCCTCGGCGGACGGTGGATTGTCAATTATAGGTGCAGGCCCAGCGAACAGTCTAGAAGGTCTCTCGCGGACAATTTTGTTTTGCATGATGGCTCTGACATTTTCGGTAATCTCCTTTTTTTTTGGTAGTCAGCATCCGTATTCGGTCTAGGTTCTGCTGTTTGTGTACCATCAATGCAGCTTGATTTAGTGTATGATGCGACTGTCTTAAAGATGCAGCCATTCTGCGTACTGCGGGTGTAAAAGACCTGCCTGCGGTTTTCTAGTCGATTACGCACTGAATCCTCGACGCTTCCTGTCTCGCAAGATGGATCTTTGATTGTAGCCTGCTAATCCTTCGCCGCGCGTCTATTTCAAGCGTCATTCCTCGACTGCGACCTCCATACGGGTTACCTTGTCCGATGACTGTGTAAACGGCGGAATTGATCTGCCATATATTAGCGTTTTCCGGCAATCGCGTGCGAAGGTCTTCGTCCACCGCTCGAATCTCGGTCTCTTTCTTTTCCTTGTTATGGTGCAGTGGTCTCTGTTGGCTTAGGTCTACCCCAGGGGGAATGGCATTCACCTCATAAGTGTGGTCTTGCTCGTCAGGGGCGTCCGGTCTCTCGGCTGTCACCGGAGCACGGATAAATCCTAGACTTTGTAGGCGGACAGCCGTATTGCGTAAGTTCTGGGCGCTAATGAAGTCGTGCTCAGGTTTCATGTTACTCCATCTCTTGTAGGCGTGTCATGTATCCTTTTCGGCCTGGACGATTGTTCTCGTAACACTCGAGCAGATCACCCCGTAGCCCGTTATTCCATTCAAAGCGCTGCTGTCCGTTTTCGTTGCCAAGTTCGTCGTCGTTAGGTGGTTGCTCCGGCGAGGCTCTACCACCTTGCCCTTGACTTCCATCCGAGAGAAGTCGGTTGTGAGAGCCTCTTCCTCTAGTACTTTTAGAAACCAGAGTATCCAGAGATTGGCGGGCTAACCCACATACAATCCCTAGGTCGACACTGAAAGGGATAAAGCGCGTCCCTTTCTTGGACACCACCACTTCAGGCTGCCGATTCGATTTGTGTCCTGAGTAGCTGGGAACGTGGTGGCGCTAAACTCCATGATCTAAGATGTAAGGCGATCACCCTGCGTTATA
>JAEQML010057689.1:0-31676 GCA_016904865.1 Pissodes strobi
ACATATACGTTGATATTTGTATCGCTACGCTATATCATGAAACATGTGGCGATAGCGACCTCATCGTCTGTGGGCCCCTTTAGTAGATCATAACCACAAGAGGTGTATTTTAAAAACGTGTGTTCAAATATTTGGCTTTTAAAGCATCGAAGTAGAGAAAGTATGTGTGAGCGAATTCTAAGTGAACACCAAGATCTTGGTTGGGAGCATTTCAGCTTTGAAGGATATAATGTATGTGTATGTAGGTGTTCTTCCTACAAGAATGCCTATGTTATTCAATAGTTCTTCACTGGAGCAGTTGGAGAAGTCCATTTACCTTTGATTATATTAAATGAATTATGTAGAGGAAGCGTTACATCAGGAGCCCTTTGCGATTGTCGTTAGTTTAAAACTTCAGTCCTAAAAAAGGTATACTTCATACATTTTTTCGTATTCGGTGTAACCAACCTTATTCGGCAATTGCGCTTTCAGCTGGTTCATATGCCTAGCTCACTCAGTCGTTTGTGATTTTATTCTTTTTAAAGGCATGGGATAAAGTTTATGGCAGTTAGAACGGGCGCCACTAATTTTTTTCTGTACGAAATTTATTAGGAATTCTATAAATCCTGTTTGTGAAAATCGGATAATAAAATTTAGAAAAAATACCCTGTTAAAAAGGGTAAAAAAAATTAGAATGAGATTGAATTATAGCCTAAATGCAGTTGCCAAAGTAAACACAAGGAATACAAACAACCAGTTTCTTTAAAAAATACTACTTGGGTAGAACAATCTACTTTCTTAAAATTTAGAAGATTTTTCTGATTACTGATGGTTAATATTATGCTAAAAAATTTATGGAATATCACTTAAGCGGACGTATTTACTATATAAAAATCTCAATAAATTACCTCGATGCCAATTAAAGGGCGGAGTTATCTTTAAAAGAACATTCTAATATTACCCAGTTACTGCTTAAATATGTAACAATCTATAAGTTGAAATTAGGGAATAAATCTGCACTATACTACTCATAACTTATTCCCTTGGCAGCTGGAATATAGAATGCGTTACGTTATCTGTTATCTTGTGATAAAGCATCGTATCTTACGTCATCTTGAGTTGTATGTTGACATATCTTACCGGATTTTGACATGGATGGATGTTGTTAGCTATATCTATTTTTCCCGATTATGACTTTTTGGGTATCTCCCCATTGTAGGTTAGATTTTCTAAATTTTTATTAGTCGGCTGGGAAGTGTTGGGAGCTTCTTTGGTCTCAGAATCCTTTGCAGAACTTTTATAGTTACCTCACCTGTGAGGAGAGGAAGGCATTGGGGAGTGAGTGTTTGGGGAAATGCGTTTAATATATATACCTTTCCCTATAGCTGGGGCTCACTACTGTGTTCTTCCACAACTCCACAACCGCATATTTTGTTATTCTGGGAAACAAAGAGGCTGTGACACTTACTCGAACACCCGCATATCATTTGGCTTTAAGTTTTGTTTCTTTAAATTTCAGCCTGGTGGAAGCTATATCTACTCCCATATGTTAGTGGTTATTTGAGTTACATTTTTTTAGCTTGGTATTAGCATGACTCTTAAATTTTTTGTTTTGTACCACTTTTCAGGGGACATTACTGGTTTTTGTGGTTTTGGACGCTCTACTGGTTTTGGGCGAGGATTCCTGATTCATTTGAATTGAGGTTAGCACACGAGGTTGCTCCAAACATATAGGATGTCTACGCAATACCAACTAGGGTGCTGCTTTCAGCTGACGTAAGTCTCGCAGTATATTTGCCCATTTTGAATGATGAGGATCCTTTCTCACTTCAATCGGTGGTGCTCTACGACCATACGGATTTGTGGTGTCACCTGAAATCAGATTTAGTTTAGCATAGTTTTGTGGTGGTATCCACACTTGCTAATTCTTAAGCTTTGGCCTTCTTGTTTTTTTTTTGCTTATCATGTATTTAAAAACCTTCTTGATTTTTGAGTGAAGTTTGTAATAAACTTTGAATCACATGAGAAGTAACTTCTCTGGGATTGATATAGTTTGTTGGCAGTTCTCTTATAGATGGTGCTAAGCTTTGTAGAGCACTTTATAAAAATTAAAATAAAATAAATAAAAATAAGAACTGACTTAGCGGATCTACATGAATTTTTGGCTAGTTTGTGTTAGGTTTTTGATGCGCACTTAGAAGCGACCTAACAAATTTTTTAGTTTGTGTTAGGCTTTTGATGCGTACTTAAAAGTGATCTAGCAAAATTAAGTTTTTTTGCGTTGGATATTTCAAAGGCATTCGACATAGTTTGGCATGACGGACTGCTCAACAAACTACCGTCCTTCGGACTGCCAGCCTCCCTCTGCAGCTGGATTGCCAGTTTCCTTAAGAGTCGATCTCTGCACGTTGCAGTCGATGGACACATCTCGGACACATTCACCATCAACGCGGGCATGCCTCAGGGCGCAATACTTTCACCAACTCTGTTCCTAATCTATATTAATGACCTGCTGACCGAAACAAATAATCCTGTTTACAGTTTTGCAGATGACAGTACCCTTGTCTCCCACTTTAGATCAGAAAAACCGTTACCAGCGGCTGAGACTCATCACCGCAGACAGGAGCAGATTACAGCAATTAATCAAGACCTGGAGAAAATTCAAACTTGGGGCGACAGAAATTTGGTCCAGTTTAATGCAGCAAAGACCCAAGCAGCCACGTTTACCAAGAGGGCCAATACAGCGGGCCCTGACATCATTATGGCAGGGTCGACCATTCCTTCATCCTCGTCAATCAGACTGCTGGGTATCTCGGTCAACAGCAATATGTCCTGGCATGACCACGTTGCTAACATCGCAAAATCAGCTTCCCAGAAGCTTGGTGCGCTATTTCGCAACGAAAACCGAGATATCTCTGTTTTACAGATACTTTCACGGCAGATGCTCCCAGGATTTGGTCCGCCTCATCCCGCCCCTGGCAGCTCCTGTCAGACAGTCACGACAGACGGCAAGAGCGCACCAGTTCGTCGTACAACTGGAAACACCTAGAACATCGCTTTACAAGAACTCCTTTGTCTGGCGCACTGCATCACTGTGGAACTCACTCCCAGGACATCTGTTTCCCACTACTTACAACTTACAAATATTCAAGAGCCGTGTCAATCAACATCTTCGCACACACACCGCTCGTCGAACGCCATAGGGTCTCCTTTTAGTGTGTGTGCCACTGCCATAAAAAAAATAACTCTAAGCTTTACGAAAAGTTTTTAAACAAGTTTTCAAACTTTGCTTACCGGGCTGACGAGGTATGTCCCTCCGTTCGACGCATTCGGACCGGTATTGAAATCAAACGGCCAGCTAGCTTTTGTCTCTGATTTAACGTCGAGGTGAGCAGGCCATTTTGATTTTGCATTTTAAGTTTATCGAATTTATTTTTCTGTTTTAGGAATGTCTTAGGACAATTTTCAAAGTATAAAGAGATTTTCAAAGCTGTGATCTGGTCAACGATATTTCTGATTAGATATCTGAAGTAGATTTCTAATATCTAAATTTATAAATTGTATTCTCTTTTCATCATGACCATCTTGGCAGTTTTTAGGAAATGTTGTTGAATAAATGATCTTATTGGAACCTTTATTGAATATAGTTCGATATATTTATCGTGAATTTTGTTAACTTTTACAAAAACATTTAACTTCGCAGTTTTAAGTTAGCAGGGAGAATTTCTAACTAACACCATTTTATTATCAGTTTCTGTTGGTTTTTATGTTTTTAGCAAATTCCTGGTACCAATCCAACGTGTTTTTAAAGTCATCCAGTGACTGATAGGCCCTTGCCAAATTTAGGAAGAGACGGATGGTTACCATTAAACCTACAGTTTGCTGCCGATAGAGGAATTGAGAAATACCACTTTTTAGAGCCTAAGGTGAGTTCTCTTTTCTTATTTCTGGTTTATGAAATATAATATTGAATTTTTTATGAGAGCTCACCTTGGATTTTTACTTTTTTCTTCCTGCCGCCAGCGGACGGTAAATTTACACATTTTCTCTTTGTAATTCTAGCTCCTTGCCAAACTTTTAACTAAATTTGCTTTGTTTACCTTTCTTGTGGCACTTAATGCTAACCTGGGCGGGATTTTTGAGAACGATTGACATTTTGTGAAATGTCGATCGGTTTAATATTGTGAATTTTACGGTTCATTAATGCATAAGTTTGACTTGTAGGAATTTGCATAATTACAAATTCACAATTTTGAAGTAATCATATCTTCCTATCAATTTTTTGACTAGTGTTTTGCTTATTTTTAGAAATTTTCTATTAAATTAACTTTTTGTGGAGTTTTCACTTATTTGGACCTTAACTAAAAGTGTGCTTAAGTCAAATTTAATAATTTTTTTCTGAGTAAACTCAGATTCATTTACGAATCTTGTATTTTTGATCATCGATTTAATTCCTAAGTAATAGAGTTTGAAACTTTTTGCTGATTTTGTTTAAATCACTGTTTATTATTGATTTCTTCTTTTAATATCAATCAACATTCTGGTCTAAAACCAATTTTTTTCTGTTTGCATATTCTCATGGAGATTGGCCAAAGAACTCGTATTGACTGTCAAAACTCAATCGAGAGAACTATTGCTTCACAACCTAGATGGACCAACTGCCATAGGACATAAGTTATAAAAAATCCTCTGGTATTATCCTCACCTATAAAGGCCTAATAATAAATAGGCAGCTTGAGAAGAGGAACGAGGTGAAGAGACTTGTGTCCAACCAGGGTCGAACGTCTAGACGAAGCTAAGTATTCTATTTGCCAATCCGAAGATCGTTGTAAAGACTTCCTTATATATCCTATTTAAATGCGCATCTTCGGAAGGCGCCAGCTGTCAAGCGGGCCGGAGTACTGAAATCCACTCGAAGTAGTTATGTTGTGATAATCGATACCACAATTTAAGGGATACACATATTCAGGTACAATTACAGCGTTACAAGGATTTCAAAGTAATCTGTACTCATAATAATAACTTTTTATATGTGTTCATCGCTAAAGTAGGTGCCTCAACTCTGGATCATTTAGACCCGCTTAGAGGGATAAGGCCCACGAAAATCCTAATAAATATTCCGTCTATCATAGTAGAGCCTGGATATCGTGAGTACGATCAGAGGGTGCCTGGTATCTGGAAGTAACTATTCGGGACTCTTGCTAGTAGAGCCATGCATCTCCTTAGCATGGCTGTACAATTTGAGATTACGCAAATACATCAATTTACATCACAGGATAGAACGATATGACGTGGGTACCTCGTCCCCGCACTAGGAAGGTATTTTCCTAGCCCTTGAGCGACATATAAAATCAAGTTGGAATACCACAGTGGTCAGAAACATCATCATCATAACATCAAATAACAACAAGAAAAATACGAACTATTTGCTACAGGCTGCTGAGATACATAAACGCCACATGGAGCTAGAATAAATTCAACGTTTTAGTCATTACGACATACCCATTCATCAATAACCTAGACCAACTTTACCTTCTTCGATCATGAATCAGCCATTCTTAAGGCTTCTTATATTTACTCTATTTTTCTTTTAAAACAACGCCCATGAATGCAATAGAAAGATAATATGAATACTCTCAAAATGCCATTCTCAATTTGATATTATTTATTTTTGATTTCAATGCATAATTCAAGCATTTCTGAAAAATCATTGAATTTTTACTTTCTATTCTTATATCCTTTTAGGAAATCCTAGATTCTGAACTAATATACTTTTGTGTTCCATGCGGAAAATTTCAAACGAATACAATTTTTATGTTAAAATTTAATGCGAATGCAAAATTGTCCTCTTAGTAATTGCAGTTCCACGAAAAGCTTCCACTAGTTGGAATGTAAACCCCACACTACTTCAGTAAATTTATTTACTCACCAATTAGCGGTGAGACATTCTTTGGCGAAATTTCTTAGTAATGCTTAATGACATTAATGAGACCGATTACTTTTCTAATTATGTGTACTGAGTTTACGATTCATTGATAAATAATACACGACTCGTCAGAACAAAATTACGTCCAGTTGTCGGCGATTACGTTTCCGTTTTTATTGCCTTTTGATATATTTATATTGCACCGATTACATTTCTTCCTACTTGTTGGAAAATAGTTGTCAATCATCCTGGGTCTTACATCTGCGCGTCCTGAAAAGAGGCTAACTAGATATTCGATGTTTTAGAACGCTTGAGAAAAACCTATATTAAAAATGTAGTTTAATATTAATTAAAGCAATTTAAATTTAAAAATTGCTCTTTATGAAACTGGCATTGATGTTTTAAGGAATAGTAAAATTGAAGCTATTTTAGCAAAAAGGGAATAAAAATATTGTAAGCATTGAAACAGACCGACCCTAGGTATGCGAATTAACAAAGAAAAGTTCTAAAATAATGAAATTCACCCACAAAATTGGAATACACTCAGTATTATAATAAGCTTTAAAAAACGCTCATTTCATGCAATCGTACCAAATAAGGGTCGAGAGGCAGGTAGAATAGGGACGCGCGCCGGGAATCCGGACTAACACCCGACGCGAGACCGATAGGTACGTCTTTGTCTAATGCAGTGGTTAAATGTGTGAGATTGGAATGTGTGATATTTTCTTGTCGCACTTACAGAGTTAAATGGGATCATTTCCATATAAAAACGCGACAAAAAAGCACGGATAGGCAGAAGAAACCTTCTCTCTAACCCTATACCTTCGCTTTCGGGCTGAGTGGTTTTCCCTATATACCTTCGCTTTTGGGCTGAGTGGTTTTCCCTACATACCTTCGCGTTCAGCTGAGTGGTGTCTTTACAATCTTAACCTTATTCCCGTAACCAATTTCCTAACAATTATCGTTAATTCTTAAATAATTAGTATCTGTCTTAACGATGAAACGAAGAGCCAACAAACGTAGTGCCGCAGGCACTAGTTCCAGGGGAGGAGAACCTGCTTCTTCGTTCATAGGTAAATAATGGGTTTATATTTTCAATATTTTAAATGGATATACTACAAGACTTTGTTTTAATAATGTTTTTTATACTCAAAGTAATGGGAAAGGGTACAGCAAACTCATAGTACAGTAGATTGGTGTTCGGTAAAATACGTTCTTTTGTTTGGGACTTATTCCTGCAATAGGTGGTGTACAAGATAAATTTATTAAATCAAACTAAACTTCTGTATTATAAATCAACAACAAGATGGGCTATTGATAGTAAGAACTTTAAATAGGTATTCCCCAAAATACTACTAATAAACAAATATAAAACAGGGACCTACTGCGTCGACTGATGCCTTCGTCCCGCCCCCCAAAAGAAACCTTCGGGTCACCCCCCAAAAGAACCTGATGACGTAATTCCGTGGGGGATCCCATACGTCCTGGTCAAGATCTTACCGATTATGCTCCCTACTTGTTGCTAACTTAGGTATCAATTCCTTAAGGTGTGTAGGTATACCAGGTGGTATGTACGAGGACTTCTAGAGTAAATGTTGCGAAATTACCGAGCATTGAGCACAGTGTAAGGGCATGCCTTTTGGATTTTGATACCTAACTCCCTTGCAAAATTGTCACCTCTTGTTTTAGGTTTGAGGGTCAAATGAAATGATGTAATGCAAAATAAAATGTAATTAACTAATTATACATTGGTTTATATGATAATGGTTTATTGAAATTTTGTAAGTCTCAAATATCGACATTTTCCTTTCTATTAAAGAAAATAAATGTATTAAATGGTCTATCATTGTTTTATTACTAGTATTATCTGGTACCGAGGAAGACAAGACTTCTACTTTAGGAACCTACTACTACACAACGTCAATTAAACAGGGTCTGAGCCGACAGTAATAATATTTATTATCATTATTGTTACGATCACGTCCAACAAAGTTGCTGTCTTTTGGGTGCAAAAGGGTGTAACCCGGGTCAGTGGCGTTTCAGCATATATTCTAGCAAACACACAAGGTTAATATCAGCGGCATTAATTTTTATATCTGATTTATCTATAAGTTAGTCATATTCTAAACTCAAAGTTCTAAGTCGGTGTAATTCATTAACGCAGAATGGCGGCAGCTTTTTATTTGTTTCAATAAATAGAACCTTCGTATGTGATGTACTTTACATATATTTTATTTAATTTTCCAATCATTTATATTCAGTAACTTTTACAAAAAATGGTGTACATCTGTTCAAATACTTCAAAGAAAATCAGCGAAACATTAGATTTTATTTGATTTCCAAATTTTTGCTCGATTTCGCCACATTTTATGTAAACTCAATTTATTTCTTGGATTTCATTTTATTTCCTACTCTTTCATTACTATTTACATTGACAGGCTTTTCACTGAAGTGAGCACATTAGATTTCGCATGATTTCATGCGAAGTCACTATAGATTGCGCTGATTTCATTGGGTTTGTCCACTAGATTACATTCGATCCACTAATCTCATTAGTATCAGATTTGGAAAATAATTTCGTGATGTAGCTTGATTTAGCTAGATTATATGTCAATTCATTTGATTTTGCCCATTTCACTGGATTCCGCAAGATTTGCCTGATTGCATTACTATTTTAAAGGGATATTTTAATAACAAGCTCTATACTGAAGTCAAGACATCAGATTCGCATCATTAGATGCGTTTACAGACTTTTTCAAAATTCACCTCATTTCGCTGATGTCATTGATTCTGTTTCATTTTGTTAGCTGTCAGTAGCCTGCTGATTTTATTACTATTTCAAAGCAATATTTTAATGAAGTCAAGATTAAATTTCGTAATATTTTATGATTTTTCTTGATTCCGTCTGATTTTACGAGAACTCAATTGATTTGCTGATCTAATTTAATATCGCTGATTCTCATTTCATGCGCTTACTTAATTTTGGCAGACTTTTTCAAAATTCACCTGATTTCGCCGATTTCGCTGATTCTGTTTCATTTTATTAGAGGTCATTAATCCGCTGATTTCATTACTATTGTAAGGCAGTATTTTAATGAAGCCAAGATTATATTTCGTATAATTTTATGACTTTACTTTATTCCGTCTGATTTTAATGGTTTACCGATTTCACTGATTTAAATTAATATCGCTGATTCTGTATGATTTCACTAGCTTTCACTAAACTCGGCTGATTATATTAGTATTTCAATGCAATATTTCAACAATGAGCTCTACACTGAAGACAGGATGTTAGATTTAGCTTCATCTTATGCTTTTAGGTACCTAATTTCGCCAGATTTCATGTTAATTCACTCGATTTCTCTGAGTTCATTTCATTCCATTAAATTTCACTGACTTCATTACCTTTTAATTTAAAGTAATATTTTAATAATGACCTCTACACTGAAGTCAGAGTTTCAAAATTTGCATGATGATTTGATGTCAATTCACCTGATTACACTGATTTTACTTGATTTCGCTGATGCTGTTTTATTTCACTAGTTTATACTAGACTCTGTTGATTTCTATAGAATATCAAAGCAAAATTTCAATATTGAACTCTACACTAAACTTAAGTACCAAATTTCAAAACATTCATGATGTTGTTTTTAATTTAGCCAGATTTTATATGAATTCACTTGATTTCACTAATTTAATTTTGACAAAACATCAGATTTTGCATCATTGGATGCCAATTTGTTATCAAATTAAAATTAAAAATAAGAATTCTACAATCAGATAACTTACTCTGTTAAATAGGCCCCACTTTTACCGAAACCTTTATTGAGAATATAATACATTTTTGCCTTTTACTAGAGAAATTTTTTTTTTTGGCATACTTGCCCAAGCTACATAAATATGGCGGAGAGTCATTCGAAATGTAGTGATTCTTTTAGCATTTTTGGCAGATCAAAGGATACAAATTACGATACGTCAGATGAAAACCAAATTACACAAGTTAAGAAATAATACAAGATATTTACTTTTTCATGAAGCCAATAATATCAGCCGAAAAAGATATTAAAAAATGACATATGGCATAGGCATGTTTGCATTTAGTGTTTATTGAAGATTGGGCACATGTGCCACTCACAGTATTTTGATAAACTTGTGGACTTTGTTAGAATTTTGTTGGTAGTCGACTTGAGTTTGACTATCCGACATTAAATTCCCTTTGTGTTTTTTATGGTATTCGATTTAATTTTCTAGGACAAGGGTTGGCTCTATTTTCCGTTTTAAACTCATTCCTCTGCCTCATTACGCTGGTTTCATTCGAAAAATCAAAAGTACCACTGCTTTTGGTATTTCGGATGAAACCAGCATAAGTATCAGTATGGACCCGTTGTGCCCCAGCCTGCATTAGTGAACCTCCAGGATGCCGGTCCTCCTTAAGAAAGCCGGCATCTCCTTCAGACTAACACGACGCACTGAATCTGGCTCGATCGACGTCACGCCAAAGATTATGAATCTTGCCCACGCAAAGGCGGGGCATTCCGTAAGTAGATGGTATGGAGTCTCGTCGTCCTCCATGCACCATCTACACTCCGCCTCCTCTGCAATTCTCAGCAGGGTCAGGTGCCGTCTAAGCCTACAGTGCCCGGTGTAGAATCCTACCAGGGCCCTGCACTCCTTCCTAGGTAGGCACAACAGTCCCTTGGCGAGACTCTTCGCAGGCCCATGTATCATGAGCCTCGTCTGTCTCATCCCCGGAGCCGTTCGCCAGACCTCCTCCGCCCGACCCTCCATCCAGGCTTCCAAAGCTCCTTTGCGGACACACTGGGCGATCCCCACACAGGGGTCAGGCCCCTAGTATCCGCGTGCGGATCCTTCTCTGGCTAAGGCGTCGGCAGTCTCGTTTCCCGGTACACCCGAGTGTCCCGGTACCCAGACCAGCGTAACCTTTTTTCGCTTTGCAAGTTCAGTCAGCCAGCTTATACACTCCCTTACCAACAGAGAGCGCGTACGGACCGACTTCAGCGCCATGAGTGCGGCCTTGCTGTCAGAGCAGAAGAAAATCCTCCTGCCACCGACATTGAGCCTTAACGACTCCCAGACCCCCATCATGATCGCAAAAATTTCCGCTTGGAAAACCGTAGTGTGCTCGCCAAGTGAGGCGTATAATTCCCGCCCAGAGCCTCACAGTACGCACCTGCTCCGGACAGTGTTCCCATTCTGGACCCGTCTGTGGACCAGACTAGCCCATCCCAGGTTCCTATCCTTCCCTCCATCCAGTCCTCCTTTGTAGGGAAGAGGAAGTTTAGCCCCTCGGGGAAGCCTATCTCAGGAACCATCACGTCACCTGGCATACCCAGGATGGCTAGGTCCCCAGACAGGCCTCGCCATAGACCACAATGGCCCCAGCAGGAGCCGTTGTCCCTCCACATCCCCACGTCAGCGAATTTCATGGCCGCTCTGGCTGCCTCGTGCCTCACCCGGTCCGTCAACGGAGGCAACCCCACCAGCACCTCCAGGGCCCTTGTGGGTGCCGTCCTCATAGCCCCGGTGATGCAGAGTCGCTGTAATTTGTCCAGCACTAGTCTGGACGCCATTTTCATGGATCCTGGCCACCAAACAACCGATTCGTGCATGAGCATCGGAGCGATCATCGTCCTGTATATCCATAGCATAGTTTTCGGCCCAAGTCCCCAGGTCCCTCCCAGCGCCCTACGGCAATCCCACAGGGCACTGAGCGCCGCCGCGGTCTTGAGCCGAATGTGTTCCTGAAAGGTCAGTTTGGAGTCCATCCAGACACCCAGATACTTGACGCATTTCTTCGCCACAAGAGGGGTCCCTTCCAACGCGATGTTGGGAGAGACCTCCAACTTCATTTTTCTGGTAAAGATGACCATCTCTACCTTGCTGGAATTCGCTCTGAGTTCGTTATACCTACACCACTGTGAGAACCTTGTCAGTGCTTCCTCCAGAAGCCTCTGCAATATTCCCACTGTGCCATAATCACGACGTCGCCGTCGTCTGCATAGGCCTGTGCATAGACCCCGTGGTCTACTCTCAGGATACGTAGGATCTCGTCCACCACTAGGCACCACAGGAGGGGGGACAGAACCTCCCCCTGAGGACATCCCCGCGATGACTTAACCCCAACCACCTCATCTTCCAGCCTAGCCTCGACCCTCCGCCCGAAGAGCATGGAGCGGATCCAGCTCGTTCTGACCGGACCCACCTCCGTTCGCTCCACCGATCGGCAGATCGAGCCCACGGCTGTGTTATTGAAGGTTACTTCAATATCCGCAAACACGCACACCGATAGCCGTCCGCCTCCCAGCCCCTCCTCCAGCCTGGATACCAGGTGGTGAAGAGCCGAGTCCACCGACCTGCTCGGTATGCGTGCTGTTCCGGACTCAGAGGGGCTCTTAGAGCCACCCAGTCTCTAAGGTATCGGTCCACCAGCCTCTCTAGTGTCTTCATCAAGAAGCTGGTGAGACAAATAGGTCGAGACGATTTCGTATAGGCATAGTCGTTCCTTCCCGCTTTGGGAATGAACACCACTCTGCTGTGCCTCCAGGGCTCCGGCACGTACCCGTGTGCGATAGAAGCCCTGAAAAGGTCCATCAGCGGCATGCTAAGAAGTCCTCCGTCACGCTGCAACAGCGCTGGAAAGACCCCATCCTCACCTGCCGCCTTAAACGGGGCGAAGGTCTCGATCGCCCACCTTAGCCTATTGTAGGTGACCATCTTTTTGGCAGTGCCATAGTCAGCTCTAGCGCTGAACCCGGCCCCGCCCTCACCTCCCCGGCCCTTGGCTGTTGAGCCTGGGAAGTGTGTGGTCAGTAGCTGTTGCAGAGTATCCGCCGGTGAGCATTCAAACATTCCGGTATAGGATTCGGCACTTGGGTAAATTTCATTGGTCGATTTGCAAACGGGTAAATTTCATTGGTCGATTTGGATTCTTTTCGCCAATTAAAGTGGAGTGCCGAAATCGGTACCAGAATGTTTGAACAGTGCCGAAACACAGGTTGGAATGTATATGAAATAAACGTTCGTAAAATCTAATATTTCACTTCACGCATGGCCCTCCGCTCGCTTCGCTCGCTACGGGGGCTCAATGAGACAAAACTAACCAAGGGCTAACCCAAGCCATACCCAAGACATGCCCGAAGTAAAAACGTTCGTAAAAATGAGACAAAACTAACCAAGGGCTAACCCAAGCCATACGCCATACCCAAAACATGCCCAAAGTGAAGAAAAAAAACTGTTTGAAAACATAACGTTCAAAAAATTTAAAAAAGCGGCGGGAATCGAACCCGTGACCATCGGATCAGAGGCTAACCATCTACACCACTGCACCACCACGCAACATTCATCAACATTCCGACCTGTGTTTCAGCACCGTTCTAACATTCTGGTACCGATCTCAGCACTCCGCTTTAATTGGCGAAACGAATCCAAATCGACCAATGAAATTTACACGTGGTGCCGAATCCTATACCGGAATGCTTAAATGCCGCCGGTGACGACGTATAGCCTCCACCTGGCTTACGAACACTGCCCAATTTGACCAGTGGACCCTTTGACAGCACCTTGCAGAGCCTAGCAGCGGCCGGGGCTTGGGATACCCCTCCACAGTAGGCCCTCCAGGCACTCCTTCGCGATCCTCTCAGCTCTCTTTTGTACTGTCCCCGGGCCTCTTTATATAGGTCCCAGTCAGTATCCACTCCGCTGTGTCTAGCCCTATTAAAGAGCATCCACAGCTGTGTATCCTTTCATCTGTTACGGATGTTGCTACAACAGAGAAGCATTTTTTGCAAGGCGAACTAATCTTGGATAAATGAGCAATTAGGTAATTCATTGTTTTTATACCAATGAAGCACATCTTCTGCTTCAAGAATAAAGTTCCTACCTCCTCTTCTTACTTCTTCTTAAACTTTTAAATGCAATTATGTTGATCAAATAGCATTCAACAAATGCTGTGAAACTTTAAATTCAACTAAATATACGTTAAATAGGTTTATATCTCAAATGATGTATGAAACTAACTCTACCAAGCCAGCCGAGCCAAATCCAGATGGTCAGGACGAAGTAATTCTGCAAAATCGCAACAATATAAGTTTTTAAACACATACATTTAAAAGATTTATTGTTATTTTGTTTTCAATATATTTTTATAGTTGAGATAAAGAATTTGGTATTTATGTATAAAAATATATTTGGTGTGGTTGGGCGATTTTGGGCTCCTAAAACTTGTAGGAAAATGATAAAGAAAAAAAAAACTTATTCAAAATTATAAGTAGCATTTTCCAAATTCTACTTTTACAAAAAATGTGATTTTGGGCGACAAATAAGCAACAAGGGTGGCGACACGGTTTTTATAAATGTGGCAAAACCGCAAATGATTAGTTCGAGAATTTGACAATTGGCCTTTGTCTGCCATCGTTTCATTGCATTTTACTTAAATCGAAACTTTTTCTGTGCTTTTGCGCGTCAAAATTGTAGCTGATATATCGTTGTATATTTAAATATACAATTTATATTGTTATACGTTTTTTTAAATACCTTAAACTGTATGTTTTGGACTGAAAGACCTTGCAATAAGACTAGGATTTATTTTGTGCGGGCCGGCCGGTTCTCCGTGTACATCAAGTTTATAAGTTTGTTCCTGTTAGCTAATTTTGGGGTAAGGGGCAGGCGAAAAAATTGTGCTTCGTTTTCAGTAGTCAAAAAACTTCATGAACTAGTACGAGACAAAATCTTAAAACATGGGCACTCCCTTAGTTTAAAGGCTGTTATCCCATCATCTAAATAAAGGCAAAATGTTAAATTACCTGTCAATATTTTGTTAGGTATCTGGGCCCAAAACTGTATAATAAAATTCCATTTGAAATAAGAATGCTAAGACAAAAAAATCGTTTCAAGTACAGCTTAAAAAAATACTTTCTGGCACACACCCAAGTTTTCCAACAATTGTTTTGAAAAATATTATATTTATGCTATATAGTATCTGGCCTAGTTTTGTGATGTATTGCGTTTGTGCGATGTTGAAATACTATGTGGGTTTGTCATCTCTTTTTAGCATTTTCATTAGATTATATGGTTTGCTTCTGCTATTTTATTAGACTAAAATAAGGGCATTTTACTGCAATACTCATATTAGGCATATGTATGTAGGTACTAAATAGTCATTGAACATAAAAAGCACATACTGGTCTAAGAGCTGGCTACGAAAAAGTGAACTGATAAGGTGTAGTCACGAATTTTGTATAAAACGTTTCCTTGGTACCTCATAAGTACATAGCACTGCCGTCAGAACGCTCTACCGGGGCGGGAGGCGTGGATGGGCGGTCAAAGTCGTAAATTTATAATAAGAAAAAAATGATAAGGTGTAGTCCTGATATTTGGTAGAGTTATAGTTTTTAACTGTAGGAATCGAGGAAAATTATTGTTAGAAGTCTAGGTCGGGGCTTAAAGACTGTTAGAAGCCAACAAAGTTGTAAAAAAATTGTTGAAATTTAAACTACAAGGTGCAGTTCTGAAAATAGCATTTTTATATTATTTATGGCTTACTAAACCTGTATATAAATTGTCAGAAGTCTAAATAATGGCTAAGTACATAAAAATTGATAATATGGCCGGAAGTCGCTGAAGCGGCTATCGCGACGAAAGGCAATCTTTCGAAGCTTGTTTCAAATTTAAATTACAAGGTGCAGTTCTAGCTATTTCTTGTTTTTAATATTTACATTGCTATTTAACTAAATATGTAATGACAAAAGGCTAAGGAAGGGAGATATTTAAAAAAAAACTTAAAATCGTGATGCCGAGAAAGCGCTAATTTTTTAAAATCACTCACCCACTATACAGACAACGGACTTTTCAATAATAGTTCGTCCTCAGAAAAATTGTAGAAAGTAAATAAATAATACGAAAAATAAAATAGAATCGATAAGTTTTGACAAGAGTTTAGAAGTACCTACTCTATACTGAGAGCTTCATGAAGCGTAAACAAATTTTTTTCATTAAAAATAATTTGGCAAAGGCAATTTGTTATTTTTAATATTTTTGTATTAATTTCATTAATTAATAATTAGTTAATAGTAGAGAAAGTGAAAGTAATGTATAAATAAATACATAAATACTGTTTTAGAACATGTAAAAATAAATATTTAAAAACAATTTTTAACACTCGTAATCTCACTGCTCATGTTCATCTTAGTCACTAGCAGACTCAATTTCTGATTCATCATGTGAAACATAAATTATTAACATTAAAATTTAAAAAAATTTCAATGTACGAATCATGTAGTAGAATATTTTACCTTTAGCTCCAGATTCTTCATTTTCGTCTTTTCGGATAACATCTTTGACTGTTAAAGGTAGTTGAGGTCCTTCAAACCATTTTAATTCATATGTTGATCCTTATTGTATCCAGCCGCAATCTGTAGGTTCGAGTTTCGTTGGAACTTTTAGGTGAGCATTTCTCCATACAGTTGCGATGTATCTCGCCCTTTCAAATTGCTGATGTGGTTCCGACTGACAAGGAGGCAAACTAGATGCATCGAAATTTTTGACTGTTTTTTTTTTATAAAATGGTTCGTTTCATCAGTTATTTTATAATTTCTTAAAAATATCTCGAATCGAGTACTATTGACTAATTGAAGTTGTTTTTTTCGCAGTGATTCCATACAAGTGGCTCGTATATACTTCTTGGTCGGGATAAACAAGTGATTTTATTATTGTTTAATACCATAAAGACGGGTGTGGTATCTTAATTAACCACTTTTAATGAACTGTATTACTATAGGGTAGTGAGAGGAATTGAAACATGTATTCGGTTTAATTTAATTTAATAATGCAGGTGTAAATTGCATTTGAATATTATAGATATAAATAAACAGCGTTTTCTATGTTAAATAGAAATTATATAAACAATTCTTAGAATAATTGCAAGCATTCGTTCATTCAAGCATACAACTAATAGTATAAAAAGTTTCTTAAAATTAGGAATATCTACTAAAAAGTCTTGATTGTTTGAATTAAAAATGAGTTTTCTATCTTTCTTATTTTAATACTCTTAGTTGTCCAACTTAGCAGCTTTCACACAGCGTACCTTTGCACCTTGACTCTGCTTTACCTGTCTTCAACGGGGAGAGAGTTTACTTAGTTACTTTCCAAACTTAATTTTTGTGTTTACGGAAACCATAAATCCAGCTTTCACCTTGCTTACAAGAGTTATTCGACCAGCAACGTTAATCCGCCATTTTACTTCTTCTTGACGAGAGATGCTACGATTCTGTAGTCTCACAATCGCGTTCAAAACGCCCAAAGGAGCTCTTTGTCCAGGCTTGGACAAATATAACTGAGGTACACCAGATATTTCCAAAACTAGAAAATGGCCTTTTTGGCGCGAAATGACAGCGAACAGCAACATAGCTGTTGCTCGAGTGAGTATTTTAACTGTACTGAAATATGACCTTTCTTACAATTTCGGGAGGGACAATAACGCGGGAAAGCTACGTCGGTTTTTATCTAAGAGGGGGAAAACATCTTCTTTCTTTCTTTGGCAGACTATTTTCACAATGCTGATTAAGACAAAAAATATATTGAATTGAAAACAATTAAGAACGATTTCCTTCCCGAGTTATATAATAGATTACAATATAGCCAACTTTCGGCTATATTGTAATCTATTATACCGACAGTGTACAGGATCGAATTAAGGGAACGTCCGTCTAGGTTTGGACTAAGGGGTTTTGAAGAACTGGCATATGCAAATTTAAATGCACAAATTGGGTTGTACCCGGGGTGAAATAAATCTATTTGTGGATCAATCATGACTCATTCATGTTACATACATCGCCAACTTATCCGGTGAAAAATTACAAGTTAATACACTTGTCGGGGTGTTTCCCCAACACTTCTAAAACTTGAAAAACTTCGTCTTCGTTGCACGATATATCTCCGAGATCTGAAAAAGCCTTCATGTACTTCTGTGATTGTGACATGGTTTTAAAGGAACGTTGTTTCCCTTTTCAGAAAAAATGCAAGGTTGTAATTGCAACCTGTAAATGCGTGGAAGCCTGGTAACGCTTTACATAAGTCGTCTCCCAGAAAATTCTATAATTTATTAACATCAATTATCCGTCTCTTATTCGATACACCACAGTCAATCCAGATGTTACTTTGGCTTTTTCGGTGGTGCATGTTTCCCAGCAAAATGATTAAAATATCGGTGTCCGAACATCTAACAGTTATGTTGGCAGCATGGCAGCATAATTAATGTTCATGGCAGCAAATTTCGATGCATCAAGTTTCCCTCCTTGTCAGTCGGAACTACGTCAGCAATTTGAAAGGGCGAGCTACATCGCAACTGTATGGAGAAATGCTCACCTAAAAGTTGCAACGAAACTCGAACCTACAGATTGCGGCTGGATACAACAAGGATCAACATATAAATTTAAATAGTTTGAAGGACCTCAACTACCTTTAACAGTCAACGATGTTATCCGAAAAGACGAAAATGAAGAATCTGGAGCAGAAGGTAAAATATTCTACTACGTGATTCGTACATTGAAAATATTTTTTTAAATTTTAATGTTAATAATTTATGTTTCAGATGATGAATCAGAAATTGAGTATGCTAGTGACGAGGATGAACATGAGCAGTCAGATTGCGAGTGTTAAATTTTTTTTTTAAATATATTTTTTTACAAGTTCTAAAACAATATTTATGTAATTATTTATACTTTCCTTTTACTTTCTCATACTAGTAACTTTGTTATAATAAAATTAATACAAAAATTTTAAAAATAATAAATTGCCAAAAGTGCGTAAAGTTATTTTTAATGAAAAAAAAAATTGTTTATGCTTCATGAACCTGAACCGCTCAGTATAGAGTACCTCTAAACTCTCGTCAAAACGTATCGATTCTATTTTATTTTTCGTATTATTTATTTACTTTTTACATTTTTTTGAGTACGAATTATTATTGAAAAGTCCATTGTCTTTATAGCCAGTGAGCGGTTTTAAAAAATTAGCGCTTACTCGGCATCACGATTTTCAGTTTTTTTTTTTAAATATCTCCCTTCTTTAGCTTCCTCTCATTGCATACTTAGTTAAAGAGCAATGTAAATATCAAAAACAAGAAAGAGCTAGAGCTTCACCTTGTTATTTAAATTTGTTACACGCTTCGATAGATTGCTTTCCGTCGCCATAGCCGCTTCAGCGACTTCCGGCCATATTATCAATTTTTATGTACTTAGCCATTATTTAGACTTCTGACAATTTATATACAGGTTCATTAAGCTATAGGTAATATAAAAATGCAATTGTCAGAACTGCACCTTGTGGTTTAAATTTCAACAATTTTTAAGCCCCGACCTAGACTTCTGACAATAATTTTCCTCGATTTATACAGTGAAAAACTATAACTCTACCAAATATCAGGACTGCACCTTATAATTTTTTTCTTATTATAAATTTACGACTTTGACCGCCCACCCATGCCTCCCGCCCCGGGAGAGCGTTCTGACGGCAGCGCTACGTACTTATAAGGTGTCAAGGAACCGTTTTATACAAAATTCGTGACTACACCTTATCAGTTCACTTTTTCGTAGCCAGCTCTCGGTCTATACGGGTATCCCATACCTAGGTGCTCAAAGAAATAAGCAGAAATGGGATTATCAATAGTTGCAGGATAATATTTAACAATATTGTACTAGATTAAATCTATTGAAAATATTGAAAGAAAGAAATAAATTGAAAATATTTAATCCTGAAAGGTTTATGAATTTGTCACCTATTTACATTTATATATTGAGGGGTCCTTTGGATAGAGAAAACACACTAGCAACTTTGACATTACTATTATCTATTAACACCTTTATACCTATAGTGACATTTTACTACCTACTGATTTTGATAAACTAGATATTCAAAGGCTTTTGCTTTGAAATTTCATTTTCCTTTAACCGGCCACCCTTAAATATTATTTATATGTGCAGAAAAAGGTAAATAAACTGCAATATAATTTTTGATTGAAAGAAAAATGAAATAATAGTCACGCTTAAAGTAATATCCCACTTACGTTTCAAACCACATATAAAAGAAGTTAAATTTACAAAAAAAAACAAGTTTTTCGAGATTTTTGCATCTAAAATGGCTACTTAAATGTAAAATTTTTAAAGAGATTGCACATTTCAATACACACCTGTAAACAACTTTTGACTAGATTGGATGACGTCACGCGTAAGCCGTTAGGCCTTACTTATAGGTGATCATGGTTCTACACTGAAGTCAAGACTTTAGATTTTGCATCATTTTATGATTTACTTAATTACGCAATTAATTGCATGTGATTTCATTTGAGTTCGATGATTGCACTGAGTCTGTTTGATTTCAATATATTTCGCTGACTTTATTACTAGTTCAAGGTAGCATTTCAACGAGGAGCTCTATACAAAACGTTTATCTTAACTCCATTGCTTAAAATATATGAATCGACTCGACTATTTTAGAACTCCTTTGTATGCGCACATGGAAGTGAATGCATTCTTGAAAACTTATTTAGGTTTGTTTAGTTTTTATTCTAAAATGAATATCGAGATATGGATCCAGATTTACCTAATTATGGGGCATCTTTAGAAATATGAAATATTAAAAAACCAAGACTTACATTAATTGTTATTTATTTAACATATACATTCGAGGGGGGTCTGCTACCGAATGTCAAATATTTCCCACATAAATCTTTACATAATATTTTTCCACTCAGGATGTTATGGTTATGCTATAATGACAATTTTCCTGTTAACTTTGAGATATTAAGCTGAAATCAAATTGTTGCTAGTTGTGCTATATAAAGCATATAAAATGTGACGATCTGATTCAGTGTTGACAAAACCCAATTATTATCTTCGAGATTTTGCTGAAAATCTATTTATATATGTTATGATAGCATCGTAACTTATGTTATAGTAGCGGTTTACGGTTAGCTAGAGCCTTCTACCTATATTTATTAATTTCTCTTACAGTTGTAATCAGAAGTTTAAGTAACAGTTTATTGCCAGTGATTAAAAAAAAAAACATTTTTACACCGTTCTCTATAATCTTTTTAATGCAATTTTCCCTCTCGCAACACACGTTTTATACAACGATTAACCAGAATAGCTACCCAACTCACATAAATGGTTTTAGAGTCGTAAAATTGCGTCTAATCTATAGGTCTTGTTAAGAGGCACGTTTTGCGTTATAAGCCGGAAAAATATATCGCGTTATATTGCGGCAGCATACGAGTAGAAATGGTAGAGCTTTTAGTGGAACGTAAATATTAGAATCATTGCTGAGTAGTACAGAACATCAGATTTATGTTATATTATTCAATAAAATATTGCATATGATAATATCAGTTTCAAAATAAGTCTTCTTGAGAAAGCGGTCTGGTGACATATAAGGGTCAGCAATTTTGCAAAAAGCAAAAATTACCCTAGAACAAGGGCAATAACTAGAGTAGCTTAAGCCAAAATATACTTGGATGCTTCACATTTGAGTCGGAAAAAAGCCTCTATAGTTTGAGATTTAACACAATTTACAGGAGCTCTTCACAAAAGTATTAGATATAGATACATAGAGGCAACTTAGACAGAGCCCTGACCGCTCAAAAAAACATTCCAAGGAGTATGCTTGGGTTGTCGTTTAGATAATCTAGACGCCCCTTTTTAAACCCGAATATATCCTAACAGTGTATATTTCGGAATGTGCCTATTATATCTTTAATTGCTGGACACATCTCAGACATTTTCACTATTAACGCGAGCGTGCCTCAGGGCGCATTACATTCACCAACTCTGTTTGTCATCTATATTAATGACATGCTGACCGAAATCAATAATCCTGTCTACAGTTTTGCAGATGACAGTACCTTTGTCTCCCAATTTAGATCAGAAAATCCAGCGATTTACCAGCGACTGAGACTTATCACCGCAGACAGGAGCAGATTACAACGATTAATCAAGGTCTAGAGAAAGTTCGAACTCCGGGCGAGAGAAATTTGGTCCAGTTCAAGCAGCCATGTTTACCAAGGAAACCAACACGACAGGCCCTGATATCATTATGGCATCGTCCTCGTCAATCGGACTACTGGGTATCTCGGTCAACAGCAGTATGTCCTGGCATGACCACGTTGCTAACACTGCAAAATCACGTAGAAGCTTCGTGCGCTATTTCGCAACAAAAAACTGTATGCACCGCGTTAGCTGTTCTTAGTCTACAAAGAACAAATAAGACTGTGCTGCACCAAAGCACACCCTAGAGCTGCTGGTTTCCATTCAGAAGAGAGCTGTGCGTGTCGTCGGCGATCCGGAGTTGACCCGGGATCTGGATTGTCTGGAACACCGTAGATATATGGCCGAGATCTTCCTGTTTTACAGATATTTTCACGGCGGATGTTACCAGGATTTGGCCCGCTTCATCCCATCTCTTGCAACGACTGTCAGACAGTCACGATAGACGGCACGAGCGCACCTGTCCGTTGTACAACTCGAAACATCTAGAACTCCTTTGCCTCGCGCACTGCACTACTGCGCACTGCTCGTGGAGTGCCATAGGATTTTCTTTTAGTGTGTGTGTCACTTCCATAAAAAACTATAATAAATTCGTGATCACTGTACCAAGAGCGATTCTGTATATATTCCTTAAACTTATGTTATTTAAGTCCAAATGGGATGCGCCGAAACAGAAAAAGTCGTCTACCTGCTGTATTGAAATCTGATGATAGGCACTTTTTAAATCAATAACTGTACTGAATTGTTGAAATTTAGCGACTACGGAAACTATGTTCTCAATTCTCAATATTAAGTCTGGAATAATTCACCTCCATTCTGCGTTTAAGATTTTCGTTTCTTGTAACTAAAAGTTGAGATACGTGACATCTCATTCAATAAATTCTCACTAAATAAAAGATATGTGCTATCGTTGCTCCGTTACGAAAACTTTTAAACCCCATCTCGGTAATTGTCTCACCTGGTCTATGAATGAGACAGATATCGTGGTAGTTGAAACTGATGCGTACGATTTCGCCATTACAGCAACACTTAGCCAAAGTTTTTTTTTAATTTTTTTCCTGATTGTGAACGAAGACATTCATTTGGAGAAAAAGAAGCTTTCACTATTGTTGACGATTTTCGGAAATGGAGTCATTGTTTTTTCGGATATCAATTTAAACCTATAACCGATCAAGACGCTGTTTCATTTATGTTTCATTCCAAGCAGTCTTTTTTATGTTCGGAACACACGCAAAAGAAAACCTTATGTCACTCAACGAGCGGTGCGTGTGCCGAGAAGATGGTGGACGTTGCACTTGAAGCACTGTAGGTGGTAGTATTCGGGAAAGACGTTACTCGGAAGTCCACTCCAGGGCAAGGTAGTTCTGCAGACAAAGGAGTCCCGCAACAAGGACGTCACAGGTGTTCGAAACTGAATCCTATGTTCATGTTAATGAAAAGCTTGTGTCTGATGGGTGTTTCTGTTTGGAACAACTCTGGGTGGAATCATAAGTGCCAGCTCGTCTAAACACATTCCGTAGTAATATCGATCGTAAAGAGATAGGTCCGCCACTTTTCTTCGATGTTCAAGGCTATCAAGGTCTTTAGTAAACTCTGGATCATCCACAAGATGGACGCCTCTCCTCTGTATGGAGTCCAATATCTTGAATAAGGTGTCGAGCTCCACACATGGGAAGAGTAGTCCAGAGATGGTCTTATCTGGGCCTTATAGAGCACAAACAGCTGGTGAGGTGTATACAACGTTTTTGCTCTATAGATTGCTCCTAGTTTTTGTGCTGCTGCCTTGGGGATTTTGATGACACGATTACGTCAAGACATGTTGTTTTCTATGTTGAAGCCCAGTAGGTTATAGATGAGGCCAGAGTCAGTGTTTGTCCTGTCATTGATTAATGAAGTCCTGCGGTGTTTGCTTTCGAGATATTTTAAGAGTTGTTCGTTGATCAGTTTCTCCATGGCTATGGTCATCATGGGAACTATGGAAATTGGACGGTAGTTATTTGCAATTGTTTTTTACCTTTCTTCGAGATTAGTTGCACTTGGGCGAATTTTCATCTAGAAGGAAAGCATGCAGTTCTATATGATAGGGAGAAAAGCCTGCATAGTGGACCTATTAGTTCAGCAGCACATTTCTTAAGCACTATTGCTGGATTCGCATCCGGACCTCTGGCCTTATTATTGTCCAGGCTTTTGAGTATTCGTTTCAATGTCAAAGTCAAAGTCAAGTATGCTTTATTGCCACAGAAAAATTTAAATAAATTTTATGGACAAAGCGAATTAAAATAAATAAACTAACCATAGTAGAGCAAATACAAAACAGAACTTAATATATACAATAATATATACGATAAAAATAGAACAACAAGCAATTTTCAAATAGAAATTGGTCACGATTTAACAAAAAAACTATATTACAGAACATCATAAGCAGTTGAACTAGATCCACAGGAAGTACACAAAACATAGGGTAAAGAAACTCAGTGTTATCAAAATATGAAACATACATTATAGCGAAGCGTGCTGTTGGAAAAAATAAGAAAGGTCATGTCGGTGAACTTGACTCGGACAATGTGCATAGACTGCAGAGTTGAAATACCGAGTAAAAGTAAACGAAACATGACTAAAATTGATAGCTTGGTATTTAATTATGTGTAATTCCTGTATATCCGAAAAATCACTCATTCGTTAAAAAGATAATCCTATATCTATTATAAAATATATATAGTATAAAAATTCTTCACTGCCGCACATGATGCTCAAAAGAAAAATTTAATAACGATTAATGATTAGTTGAAATTAACGGGGAAAAAAATCTAATCCACACAAAACTCATTTATAGAATAATAGGGTCTTTCTAGTAGGTAAGCTTTCGTTTTTTCACGAAATTTAGGAAATGTAGGGATGGATTTAAGATGTAGCGGGAGTGTATTGTATAACTTCTTGGAATTATAAAGAATATAATTTTTTGTTAATTCAGAGGAGGGAAAAGGAAGGTAGATGTCCTGACTCGAATTTCTTGTTGGGTACTCATGTTGTGGCCTTTCGGGAAATATGGTTCGATATTTGCGTATTAAACAAGTTGTTTCTAGAATAAACAAAGCAGGAAGCGTAAGAATTTTATATTTTTTAAAGTAGTATTCGCAATGAGCTCTGCCATTAAGACCAAATAAATAATGAATTGCTCTCTTTTGAAGTTTGAAAATGGTACGAAATTGCTCGGTGTTACAGCAGTCCCAAAAGGCAAGGCCGTAGCGAAGATGAGATTCAAACAAAGAGAAGTAAGTGAGCCTGGCAGTAGACATATTTAGTTCCTTCGAAACCGATCGAATTGGGAAGCAGGCAGAAGACAGTTTTTTTGTTAAAGAATCAATATGTGCGGACCACTTAAGGTTGGCACTAATATTCTTAGTATTTAATATTGCTGTTGTGAAGTAGCAAAGGTTGTTCTAAGGTTCTTTTACAAGATAAGGCTACCGTTTTATCAAGAATAAATTTTACCATTGATTTTTAGGTATGTAATGTCATTAATATATATTAGAAAAAGGATAGGCCCAAGAACAGAGCCCTGTGGAACTCCACTGGTAATTAATCTGCAATCAGAATCAGAAGCGTTCGCTCTAACAAACTGCTGTCTATTTTCAAGATAAGATTGAAACCAGTTCGAAGGAATACCACGGATTCCATAAGAATTTAGTTTTCTTAACAAGATGTCATGACACACACAGTCAAACGCTTTAGCGTAATCACAGAAGACTGTAGCAGTGGGGAGATTGTCGTTAAGGGATGAGTAAACATCGTGAAGCAACGAGAATATGGCGTCATTAGTACACTTGTTTGGTACAAATCGGGGACAGTATGCCATGTCTAAGGAGAAATGGCATGAGGCGATTTTTTAATAACTTTTCAATGATTTTAGAGTACAGGCAACGACGATAATTGCAGAAGACATCCTTTTCACCTCCCTTATAAAGAGGAATAATTATCGCAGTTTTGAGGCATTCGAGAAAAACAGCTTTCGTGAAGGACGCATTAATTAAGGAAGCTAGGACATCCAGAATTGGAAGTGGGAGGTTCAAGAAAATTTTAATTGACAGATTATCAGTGCTACAAGCTGATTTACTCTTTATGCTGCTCATAACCTGAAGAAGTTCAAGACTGGTCACAGGGCTTAGGAAAAAACTATCAGCGACTTTTTTAGAAGGAGGAAGAAACGAAAGAGGGTCGAGAGAAGGAGAAATACCAGAGGTAACATTTTTGCCCACGTTGACAAAATATTCGTTTAAATCATTTGGTTTTGGCATGCTCTGATTCGCGGAATTTGTTTTGCCTCTAAGATCGTTAATAATGGATAGGTTTTTAGCAGTTGATAAACGATTTTGATAATATAGTTTCTTTGCTGTCTTGATAAGTTTTAGGTAGATCTTCCTATAATTCGAAATGAATTCAAGAACTTGAGTGGAGTTAGTGAATTTTTTTATGAATGAGAGGGAACGCATATTTTTTTGCAGATATGCGTAAGCCTTTCGTGGTCCATGATTTGTGACGTTTAGGTTTAATGGATTTAAGCGGGAAGGCTTTATTGAATGCATTTATAATTTTATTTAAGAAACCACTAAAGTCAGAATCAAGTTCAAATTATACAAAATTCCAGTTCGTCTTTAGGCAAAGGTTACGAAAGAATGAAAAATTGGACGCTGAGAAGATTCTACCTAGGTGGCGAGTTATTTTTTGAGGGCCTATAAGAAACATTGAATTTGGAGATTACTGCCTCATGATCTGAGAGACCCGCGCTAGTTACTGTCGATTGGACATCAGTTGAAGGAAAGTCGGACGCTACGTAGTCAATGATAGAAGAGGAATTGTTAGAAATCCGAGTTGGAGAGGTTACATGCATTGAAAGACCAAAAGAATCAAAAATAGAAATTAATGATTTTTGGGCAGCACAAGCGGTAGCGTAGTTAATATTTAAATCACCGCACAAAATTTTCTTGCCTTTCACCGGCAGACCGTCTAACAAGCTTAGCAGGTTATTAGAGAACAATTGCACATCGGAATTTGGCGCTCTATATATACAAATTACGTGTAAATCAAAGTTCTTATTGTATACAATGGAAAATTCAAAGTAGTTATCCGATTGGAGATGATCAAGTTTAGTTACAGGGAAAAAGCCCTCGTTTAAGGAAAGAATCAGTGTTCCCCCATGAGCCGAGTTTTTTCGATTATATCTGGCTATTGTGGAGTATTTTTCAACATAAAGCGGTTCATTCTCACTCAGCCAGTGCTCTGTAATTGCAACTAGTTGGGGGAACCCTGATTCCTCCAAAAACAAAAACAATTCATCAGTCTTATTTCGTAATGAGGCAACATTAATAAGAATCATACTAAACCTGGCGTCAGGATTAGAGGAATCTAGTCGCTCAGGACACGTCAAGCTGCTTAAAAATTTTTCTTCGGGGAACCACTGGAGAAGTATTTTTGGTGGCCCTCTCTGGACTTCTGAAGCTGAATCGTCCTCTCCGAAATAACATGGGATCTGTAGGTACAAAGATCTTCTTCCACTTCAGTGTGTTTAAGCCCATATGCAGCATGAAAGTCGTGGTAGACCTTACGTAATATGTCATCCTGGGTTGGCAGTCCTTCAGATGCTAGGAATAATCTGATGCTTATGTTGGTAAATCCCTCGTAGGATACCTAGGCAGGTTGGTCATACAAAGCATTTAAAAATCCTTTGCACTATGTAAAAATCTACCTCTCCTATTGATCGATCCATCTCGTATTACGATATGTCTGCGTGATGCAATCGATTTCTGTCAAGAATTCTCGTGGTGTAGAGGTTTATACAACTGGGTCTCACCTAGACGGCTTAAGTTCGAACCCCGTTGCTATTTTTTATTTTTTTTAAGATTATGTTTCTAAACAGTTTTTTCTTGATTTTGGGTATGTCTTGGGTTAGTTTGGGTTAGCACCCGGTTAGTTTTCTTTTCTTGAGCCCCCGTAGCGAGCGAAGCGAGCGGAGGGCCATCCGGATCGACCAATAGGAATGGCCGATTATTATATAGTGCACTATTTGTGTAAAGGATCTTATAACGCTCATACAAATAGGCAAGGTACAACTTAATGGCTCTGAAGATAGCAGGTTCCCTTAGCCTTGCCATAAGGAAACGATTACTAGAGTCGTTAGACTTACTGGCGGCCTGTGTTAATTTAACTGTTGGGGGAGTCAGCGGGTGCCGAGAGAAGGATGGTTTATGGGGTGATTCCTTAGACAGTTTAATTTCGACATCGCTCATAAGGGCATTAGTTTTGCAAGCAGCGATAGCTTGTTTGTCAGAAGCTACTGTAGTTACCTTGTGTGCCTTAGCTTCACTGACTGGAGAGGGAAAGTCCCGCAGATTGCCAGAGGTCGGACTGTTGGTCACTTTCGCCTTGGTGGAGGGAGTTAGATAGAGCTCTGTAGTTTTTGAGGGATTTCAGATTCCGATGACCATCTAACTTGAGCCCCGGGTGGCCATATATTGATGCCGAATAAATTCTCCGCGGACTTTCTTGATAGGGTCCCTATTTTAAATGTAGTTCCTCTGGAGTGATTGCACTGGCTAAACAGGTTATAACATCGAATAAATTCTGAAGTTTTCAACTTTTCCTTCACTTGGCGTTGGCGAAATACCAGACCCGGCAATGAGGAATTCACTCTCGGGATAGTTTGGGGAGTTTTTCCTTAATGATCTAAGATAGAATTTGATGCAAATATTTGAGCAAGAATGTTCGCTTTTTCTTTGGCCGTTTCCGCTACTGACCCATCATCTTTGGTCAGTGGTGGGATTGACGTCATTGAGAAACCCGGATAGACAGCTTTTGCAACTGACCAAAAGGATCTTCATCCGTTACGACAGTTGAGAAATTTGTTCCTCCTTGCTCTCGTCAAGGCTCGCTTAAACTGGTTTCTAGTCGTGATGAATATATTTCGATTTTCGGCTGTCTGATGTCGGCGCCATTTGCGGTAGGCGGCATTTTCAGCATTGACTGCTCTTGAGCAGTTTTCCCAAACTATGATTTACTGTTTGAGATACGCCTCATAGAAGACAGGATGCAAGCTTGCCTATCAGCTAGAATAACTTGAGTTATCTCATCAGCACATTCAGGGCTGTTTTGATCCTAAAGCAGAAGGTCGCGAAGATCACGCAACTTTGCAGATTTGTAGTGCCGAACCTTTCGGGTTACCTGTGGCTTCTGTATTTTGATAGCAAGTTCACAGGTTGCGGAGATAAGATTGTGGTCTGATGAGCCCAACGGAGGTTGGACAGTTACAGTGTGAAGGTCAGGATTAGATATTAAGAATAGATCCAAGAGGCTAGCAAAGCCTTTTTGACGCTCAGGGATCCTGATAGTTTCGTCAACTAGCTGAGTAAGTCCGTGACTTATACCAAAAGACTCGGCTTCTCGTTCTTCATCGTCGTTTCTTTAGAGTGTTTCAACCCGTCGATGTTACGTACGTTGAAGACCCCTACTATTACAATTTCTGCCGTTAGATAGTTGATCTGCAGGAAATCGATTTGATTGCCAAGTTTTGGAAAAGCCGTTTATATTGGTGTTCGGCGAGGTGGTCTATACAAGCAACAAATGAATTTGGTTGCTCGATCTGTGCTTAATTCGAACCACATGACATCGAAGTCCTTAGGTTCGTATGTTTCTTCTCGTTGACATCATAAATCGTCTCGTATAAAAACAGCTAATCCAGAATTATGTCAGAATCGGGAGCGAAGGTCGCAGCCGGGTATATTCAAGCGAACACGTGTAGGGCTTGAATTCACTTTTGTTTCTAATAGAGCTAAAATATGAGGCTTATTTGATGTTAGGTGCTGATGGACCGAGGATGCCGCCCGCAAAAAAAGGATTTCTCTTTGCTGGGTTAAAGGGCATGCGCAATGCGAAGGTAACAAATTAGCGGATAAATTGGCTAGAAAGGTACCCGGTTCAAAAATGATGAGAGCTGGCTTACCTATCGCGACGTTGGTATATATGATAAAGAAAAAAACATGAAAGCTTTAGAGGAAGAAGGAAAGAAACAACTAACTATCGAGTAGCCAGCGAGGTACTAAGCTACATAAATGAGTCTGCAGCAAAGGCATGCCTGGGTATGTCAAGGAGAAACCTACGACTCATGGTGGGGACTCTGACTGGACACTGCCAGCTAAGGAGCTAATGAAACACCTCCACATAATGAGAGATTATGCGAGATACCAGGCTGTGAACAGGAGGACGATATAGTAGAACATCTGCTCTGCAATTGCGACGCTGTTTCAGAGCTAAAGGAATCCATTTTGGGAGAAAGATGGCCAACCATGGCTTTCCTCAGAACAGCCTCCACAGGCAACATCGCCACCTTTTTTACAACACTAGCCTGGGCGATGGCCTAGATGGATTGACTGGCTTAGGGAGGACGCACAGGGGGTCCAAGGGGGCCTACGTGGGGGGCTTTCGAGGCCACCCTGTCTTCATTTCCAGATCCAGATATTAATATGGACTTTTAAGAGCAAGTAGGGATATGCTTCCAAATGTTATTTTTGCCATTATAATATTTTTCTGTAGCTATTTGACAGTTTTGCAACCGCTGCACTTTATAGAATATATTATTTACAAAAAGTAATTTTGTAACGATGTATCCGCTACCTGTTAATGCTTAAAAATAAAAACGGTACATTATTGGTTTTAAAAAGTAACTTTTTAGTTCTCAAAGGATCCCTTATTCTAGCAAATAAAAATAACATTAAAACAAATCTATAAGGGGCTGTTTTCATTTGTCACAATTATACACTCTTCTTCTATGCAATGCACATATTTTGTTGGTGTTAACATATTTTCTATTATCGACTAACGCTTTTTTTTCAATAAAGGAAGAAAAAATATCTAATTTCGGTCAGATTATTTTTAAAAAGCTTACCAGTAGAGGGTATTAAAAAAAGGAGAAATCTCTATTATCACTCTTCAAGTGCAAACATGAACACTAGGACAAATTTAGAATTTAGCGATAAAATAGAGGTATTTGTGAGATTTCTTCAAACTTCATTAAGCTTGGTGGTCGTCGCTAGTATACGAAAGTAATTATCTGTATCATTTCGGATTGGTTGACGACAAATGTATTAGGCCTCATCTAAATATATTCAGTTTAAGTATTTTGCATTATATAGCTTCGTTGTAAAGATTATATATCTATATGTGCTGATAAAAGTAAAGCAATGTTTTAAAGTATCTATACACTTTGTAAAACATTAAACAATACAATTTAACAAAATTCAGTAATATTATTATTCTTCATTAACGAAGCTAGATACGGATTTTTCAACAGAACAAGATATAGTAAATTACAGTTAACACATATATACAATTTTATTCGGGACTAAACAAGAATGTATCTAACTTCTTCTTAGTGAAACCTAACTCTAAAGGCTGCCTATAGACGTGCATAAGCATAAAAACCTTTGAACGTCGTAAACTTATGTCTAATCTTTTCGTTTTATTAATATGCACATCCTTGCATTATGTGTCTCTTGGCAAATGGTGCATATAAATAATAAGCTTTTATCAAATCCTTAGACGTTCAGATGGTTATGGCTCTTGGGATTTTAGCATTTTTAATAAATGTTTTAAGATGGTTGTGTGTGGTTAATTCCAGTGGCGTATTCATAACGTCTTGTGCGGGATACTGCGCCCTAATAAAAAAA
>MU192051.1:4016-30505 GCA_016904865.1 Pissodes strobi
GTGGTGCTAGCTTTGTAAGTTGGATACTAGATAGTGCTAGGTTTATAGTAGACAGTGCCAAAGTTTAAAGGGAAATATAAAAAAGGAGGGTGGCTCGCGTTATATTAGCCCCCCCACCCCCCCGGTAAAAATTATCTGTAATTCGCTGGGGGGTGGGGTGCTAGCTCTGTAAGTTGGGTGCTAGGTAGTGCTAGGTGTAACGTACTTGGTGCTAAAATTTTAAATCAATACTATAACGGGGAGGCAAGCGTTACATTACCCCCCCCCCGGTAAAACTGTTCTAAAACTCGAGAAGTGAGGTGGTGCTAGCTTTGTAACTTGGATGCTAGATAGTGCTAGGTGTATAGTAGACAGTGCTAAAGTTTGAAGGGAAATATACAAAGGGGGGGGGGGGGCTCGCGTTACGTTATCCCCCCCCCCGGTAAAAATGCTCTGTAATTCACTAGGGGGTGTGGTGCTAGCTCTGTAAGTTTGGTGCTAGGTAGTGCTAGGTGGGTGCAATAGGGTGCTAAAAAACTAAAGCTATTGGACAACCGGGGGGGGCCACTGTAACGGACCCAGAAAAAAAGGCGTTTTTGAATTAAAAATCCATCATTTTAGATCAAAATTTATATGAGAAATTGGATAAGCACATTAAAAATATGGCATCCCATTTTAAAAAAACATCAAAGTGATCCCTAGCACTGTTATTTGATGTTCAATTGTTTTTTGCTGGACATATCCGAATTCGCGGGAGAAAATTACATAAGATGGCTATTTCAGTTTTTTTTTTATAAAAGTACAGGGAAAGTCAAAAAATCGCCTTGTCTAGTCCTCGTTGGATAACCCTGTACAAGATTTATATGTGTGTGAATGTCTAGCCGGTGGTGTTTGAACCTTAAAACAAGCCGTGCATGTACGAGCCGGAGCCTCCAGGAGTATATGCTCGACATACTAGAGGGTCTAAAAATAGTATCTCTGTCCACCAAGGTGTAACCAATGTGAAAGGGTCGCTCCACCTCCTGCTAAGCCTGGATAGGGGTCTTTACTGGCAGAATTGCTCACGCAAAGGCCAACAGAGAGTCGTACTACTACTACTAACCAACCTTTGTTGCAATTATTATTATAAGAATATAGGGTACACTCGTATAGAAACAACTTAGCCTCTTAATAAGATTATCATCTTAAAACATTATTTCTTTTAGAGTTTGCTAAATAAGTAACGTTTCCTAATATCGGACGTCTGGCAACTTTATATGAAAATACTCACTAAGAATTGAAATCATGATCTAATTAGAATTAGTTCGAATAATATTTGCGCTTTAATTTAGTCGTGTAAACGAACCCAAATATACATAACTTAGATTTTGATCACGAATTAAATGCATTGTGTAAACTGAGCCAATTGATACCGATACTAATGTTACTTGCTACTGCAAAATGAAAAATGCTGATGCGACAATACGTGACGCTGTTACACATGTTTAATGAAATTAGGGCATAGAAAAGTGTGTGTTGCAAATTTAATTAAAAATATTGCAATCTTACCTACATCAAAATAGTTAAATAAGTCACGACTAGCATGTTGCCCCCCCCCCCCCCCCCAAACAGGGTTTTCTTTCTATAAACAATATATACGTGTAGATAATATGCTATACAAGCATGAATCATAGATATCAAAAAGATGTAAAAAGCTTCCCCGTTATTGAATTTCGTTTTGTTGAAACAAAGTTAGACATAATAATATTATATTAATGTATGCACTATTGTTGACATATTTTGTTGTTGAAAGTGCTTTAATATTATTATATAAATTATAAAGATGAATGAGTTGCTTCAGCTTCTGTTTTAATAACACCTGGTTGCCTTTGCTAAAAGCTGAAGTTGATAAGGGACATTTAAAAATTAACTGAAACTAAACAAAATTCATTGAATTCTTCCTAAACACATGATACCAAATTGTAAATATATAGCACCTCAAAAACGCTTCAATTATTTACTTAATAACACCTCAATATTGCACTAGCCAGTAATTAAACGATATGACATTCTTGTCATAGGTACGGAACAAGATATATACATAGCTAGAACTAATCATAAGAGCTCTATCAATTCCTTATTTTTTAGAGGCTTTCAGGATTACAATCATCTGCCACCTGAAGTGAAACTATCGAATTCTCTCTCTACTTTTAAACGTAATCTAAAAATGTATATGTATGTATAGAATTTCATTTGGGATATTTAAGTGATTTTTGATTGGTTGTACGGTTATACCTAAGATAAATTTAGACTTTGTAAGAATTTATAATAGTAAGAATTGTTAGGAAACTGAGACTGTCTGCCTACCCGTATTCTTTGTTGTGAATTTGTTGATGTATTGTATATTAGGTTTTTACCTATTTCAATAAAGATATTTCATTTCATCTTTTCAAAGTCAGTTCAAAGCTTGACAATCTGCAAGAGCTTTTTACTGTTTTAATTGCAGTTACTAACCATTTTCATTTTGGGATTTTTCGTCCTTGACAACGGGGGCAGATTTGTTTCTCGAAACGTCGACCATTTTCAGCTTCATTGGAGTCACTAAACAAGCACTTGTGCTGTTTGCTGTTTACACCCTGGGTCCAGAGCCGCAGTTGTTTTGAAAAAGCGCACACATGAAGTGGAGTAAAAGGCGAAAATTTGTAAGATAAAAGAAAATTAGGTATGTTATAATTTTCTTCGGTTGGACGTTTGCCGAGTTAACTTGAAAATGGTCTCGCGGGAGGATCGGCTACAGTGGCGTTCTCATATTCCGATGGACGCAGGCTGCCTAAAGCGAGCGTCCATTTAGGGGTTCCAAATTTGACATTAAATAATCCTTCTATTGAAAATGTTATTTTCTTTGGTATAACTAGAGGAATCAAGGTTCGTTTTTAAGCAGCTCAAAAACAATTCACGAACTGCGTAGTTCCACAGTCCTCGAATTTTTGTGTGTCTAAGGACGGTCAGCATCTCAAGAAAATCTCAATATTACATTTTTCAAAATTAATAAAATTCAATTAGATGCACATCTAATTTTGTAGGTACCGTAAAATGCGGTGACTTTGACCGGTTTTTTACTAAGCTAAGAATCATGTTTTAAATTTTGCTATATTTTTGTGTACGTAAATACGTTATGGGTTTAGGTATCCACTTTATACTATATTAAAATTACAGAAAAATATTCACATCTGGGAGAAATAATTAAAAGTGCCTTTGGTCAAATTCACCCCATTTGGGGGGAACTTGACTGTATATGAGCTTTGCCTGTTAAACGTATTTTCTGTGCAATATGGGTAAATTTGACCAAATAACATACATTTCGATTTATGTTAATATATTATATTTGAGCAAAAAATCGTCAAGGCAAAACAAAGAAACACTACAAATCAGCAAAATAAAACATAAAAGGGGCTTTTAACTCGAAGAAACCTAAAAGTTATGGTTAAATAGCTTTGGCTTATTGAAAATTAAAGCTCGTCATGTCAATATCGAATAATAGTGGCCCCCTACGACAAACTAAGGGGTTGCCTAATATTTTTTTATATTACAAAGCGAAATAACATCTATGTCTTCGACATCTGGCCAGACAAAACTGATGCTTCATCAGTATTGATTGACACAATAATTTTCCCGACAAAATGCTTAATTGTTTTTTTAGTCTGATATTCTACAACTACCCACAAATTATTTTGTATTTTTTGATCACCATTATCGGTCTCTTCTTGAATGTTATCTTCGAAAATAAATTGATTCTGTTTGTCTATTTCTTCATCGCAGCTAGGTTCGTCACTTGCATCGCAGAATTTACAGGTTGGTCAACTTCAACCCAGCGGTCAATTTCACCCCAAAAAAGTTAAAAATTGCACGAAGTGACGAAAAACTAATTTTTGGCAAAATAAGCAGCTCTTTCTTAAAAAGGGTGACTATGTGACTAATATGGTATTGTTATATAATATATTATTAAAATAATAATGCAATAACGTGAACTAAATTTTCCTTAATTTTCATCGATGTTTTTTTAATTTTTTTTCCTTAATTGACTTTATCGCGGATTTAACCCCTTTTGATTATTATTTATATTTATTTCAATTTAAAACTCAATTTTCAGATATCCATAAATTTCAAACATTAGCAATAAATCAAAAAGCACACAGGGTGACTCAAGTAAACCACACTGAATCTTTTTTTATGTTTTTGGTCATATTCACCCTAGCGGTCAAAGTAATTCCATTTTATGGTACCCATATTGTTTTATTTTTCGTTTTTTTTTTTCAAAAAGGCATCAATTAACTTAATGATATGCTCTATAACTCTATTCAATATTTCTCAAATAATATAATGATTAATACAAATGAAGCTTATTTTTGAAAATTGGTATTGGCCTAGTACCCTATGCAGGGTGCCTCATACTCAATGGAACATTAGCCGTATATTAAGAACTGTACGAGAGATTTGCTTGAAATTTGGCGGGGAGACATAACTTCAATTGAACATTCCTAGTAAAATATTTTGGCAGTTCAGTCACACCCGGAACTGGAATCAACTATGTTATCTTAAATTAAATATAAACAATTAATTTTAACTCCCTGTTTAATTGCAAACATTTTTTTTATATTGCAACAACAAATAATTTAGAAAATTTAAAGCTAATTTCATAAGCCATGAGTGAGTTCAATTACTGATAAGGTTGACAACATCAGTAACATTTTGGGATATTTTGAGACTTAGTGTTAAAAATTACTTGATAATATTGTATTCGTCAATTGAAATAATATTATGCAAAAACGGTATGCATACCTAATTATAAATTAGAAACAGAGCAATTTTAAAACAAGGAGATCCTATACACAACGGGTCAGCTCTGCGAAATGTTGCTTGTCGAAGTGCAGGAAGATCTTATTTTCTGAACAAAATTATGAGTCAAAATTTAAACATTGCGGCGCCTGAACACCTAAACTCGATTTAGATTGGGCAATACATAGGCTATTAAAGTAATAAAGTGCATAAGTAATACACTCTTCTTCTATTGAGAAATTGCATTAATTAGCCTGTGCGTTTTTTTTCTGGCTAGATGTTTTAGCTAGAAGAATACCTTCAGTAAATTATTTATTTGTTCACATTTGTTACAGTTTACCAGTATTATTGAGGTTGTCGTTTGGTGTAGCATTGAGGTCAAACAAAGTGGATTAAGTCTTATCCAGAACTTGTTATGGTCGGCCATTATGTTTTTGCAAGCCATGATCAAAAGTTGTTTCCTGCTGGAAGAAATTCCAAATAGATCAACACATTAAGATGTCGTCTCACTTTTCTAAGGTTGACAAGATGAAGACCGGTTCCATTCAGTCAACGTTGAAGCAGTCTTTTGAGACTTTTAAAAATGAAAACCATGGCCAATCAAAATTTAACGATAATCTGTGTAAAATGTTTTTGGCTGCTAATATTCCTTTAAACAAGCTGACCAACCCGCAAGTAAAGGCTTTTCTGCAAAAAATATTCAAAATTTAATGCTCCAGATGAATCAACATTAAGAAAAAAGGAAAAAGGTCGTTGGAAAGGTGTTTGGTACCGTGCTAGATGAAATAAAGAACGAAATAGGAGGTAACTAAGTATATGTATATTGTCGTCGACGAAACAACTGATTGTTGTAGTCGTTACATAGTTAATTTAATGCTAGGAAAACTTACAGAAGAAGAACCTGGAAAAGCTTACCTCATAGCTCTAAAAGAACTGAAAAAAAAAACAAACAACCTTACAGTTACCCATTTTATTCCAGAAACATAAACACATTTCTTTTTGCCGAATTCAGTTCCTATAGATAAAATTCTTGTCCTCTTGTCCGATGCTGCGCCGTATATGGTAAAAGCAGGACAAAATTTGAAAATATTTTATGAAAATTTAACTCATACAACTTGTCTAGCTCACGGATTAAATAGGGTTGCGGAAATTATTAGAGCTTCCTTCCCTTTGGTCAATGACATAATAGCAAATGTGAAAAAAATATTCACTAAGGCCCCGTTAAGAGTGCTGTTATACAAGGCGAATTTGCCCGGGGTAGCATTACCACCTGAGCCTGTACTGTCGTGACCAGATGGGGTACATGGATTCGTGCGTCAATATTTTATGCAGATAATGCAAAAATTGAAAGAATTAATTTCACAAATGTCTGATGATTCACAGTGCATCCAAAAGTGTAAAGACATATTTCAAAATGTAAAGTGGAACAACAGTTAATGCATATTAAGTGCAACTATGCATTTCTAGCAGACAGTATTTTGCAACTAGAGGATCGTGTACAAGTCTACCAGAGTCGACGAATATAATATAAACATGTGTACAAAATTGCACACAAATACGAGGTAAAGTAGGAATAACAGTAGGGGCAAAATTAGAAAATTTAATAGCAAAAAACACTGGTTTAAGGCACGTCGTAAACGTAATGTCAGGAAAAACTGTAAATAATTTGGCTATTGAACCTGATTTAGTTCCAAAATTTATATTTTGCCCTATATCTTCAGTAGATGTAGAGAGATCGTTTTTTTTTTAGAAACATGTCCTTAGGGATAGACGCCACAATTGTTTAGTTTAAAATCCTGAAGCACACGGAATAACGAGTGCGTTTTATAATTTTTCAAATTAATATTAAGATAAGTTTGATATAAAATAATATAAGAAAATTGTATTTGCGATTTGATAAAGTATATAAAACTTTAATTTATTTTTATTCAATACTCAATCCCCTAATTTCGTGAAAATTTAATTTAGAAAATCAAAATATAGTTGTTTTATTACTGCATAGTCATTACATATTGGTTTTATGCGCACTTTCACAAGGTTTTTGGTTGCATATAATCCGGTCAGTTTAATTATACAAAAATAAAAAATGTCATTTATGCGCAAAAGAAAATACCGCCTGTATGTACGCTATTCATTCTGATTATTTGTGAAATTCTCACCTCAAATATAACTTGTGATATGAATATTCTGTATGATTGTTCTTTTCATTAAACTTTAACTCGTCATCCATCAGATCAGAAAATGTACCGAGTACTTGCACGACAACACATTGACGACAACTTGTCAAAATAAAGCCGAAAATCATTGAAAATATTCAGGTCCCTTATTATAATATATTTATTTTCAAATCAAGCTTTATTGTCGGAAAAATAAAAACTTTCATAGAAAAATCATAGTACTACAAACTAAACTATGATTAGTGAAGGCTGTATCACAGTCTAAAATTATATAAGCAATTAAAGATACAGAACATGAGAACAGGACAGTACTCTCAACAATAGAATTATAAAAAATTTCAAATAACTCAAACTGGCATTAAAGTGAAAAGCTATAGCATTCTGCAACCAACTAATGGGCTCTCTTCAACAAGTGGAATTTTCAGCCTTGTTCTAAATAACTTTGTAATTCGGCAGGGAGGTGGTTAATTATGTGTTCTGGGCAGTGGCCCCAAGAGTTCTGTGTTAATAAATTTCTTCAGCTACACCAGAAAGTTCCTCAGATTATGTAATTAATAAATTTTTTAAACCCAAATAACTATTTAGATTCACTACAGTTTATCCGCTTAATTGAAGCTTGCGTAGGAAAAAATTAATTGGGACAATTTATTTTTAATAACTTTGACTTAGTAGCCTGTAGCTGCCGAATCTTATACAATTGCTATCTGCTATCTGGGCCAAGCAAGGACTAGATATAGAAAACCTTTTTTTAGACCGCTTTTCGATTGAGAAACACATTGCAGTTTGTGGTATTTCGCTCTTAAGAAAAATTAAAAATAAAACACAAAATTTTACTTTAATGTCAATTTATCGATCTCCAAGTGAAAAATCAAATACTTTTTTTGATCAGCTTTTTGATCTACTTATTTTTGTGTACAAATCCAATAAGAAATTAATTTTATCCACAATGAGACTGAAAAGATTTTTTTCTTCAAACGTCAGTAAATCCGTCATTACTCGACTGTGTAGGCAGCCGTGAAGTTTCGTTTTTCCTCCGCCGGAGCTTTACTTTTCACTTTTCCGCCGGCGGAGGTAAAAGTGATGTCATAGCAACATAGATACAATACAAACAAGCAACAAAATAAGCGTCAACAACTCAAGATTTATTAAACTACAATTTGTATTTATCACTCAATTTGTGACTGCATTTCTAAAAATTAGTACTAATTTAGGAACAAATTGGCTCGCAAATTGGTTATTATTTAATCGAACTTACTCAATAACTGCTTATCAATACGGAATTAAAACGCAAACCGAGACGCAATCTTAAAAAAATTATTATTGTTGACAGTGTCCACTGACAGCTTTATGTTACATTACTATAGCAACAACCTGTGCCTATTCACCGACACCGGTCTAAGCCGCCTTGCGAACCCACTTATTTTTAATAATAATTATTATTATTACTATTAAAAAGAGATGTTTTTGCATTAATTTGTCGACATTTGAAGAAAAAACAGCATATTTTATTTGGAGGAAAAGTTACTTTTCATGGCTTGCTCTCTATTACCAGCCTCACTCCGTTCGGCTGTTAAACACGAGCGCGTCATGAAAAGTATCACTTTTCCTCCATATAAAATAATATACTATTTTCTTCAAACGTCAGTAAATCCGTTATCACTCGACTGTGTAGGCGGCCGTGAGTTTCATTTTTCCTCCGCCGGAGCTTTACTTTTCACTTTTTCGCCGGCGGAGGTAAAAGTGTTACCATAGCAACATAGATACAAACAAACAACAAAGCAAGCGTCAACAACTCAAGAATTATTAAACTAAAATTTGTATTTATCACTCAATTTGTGCACTGCATTTCGAAAAATCACTAATTTAGGAACAAATTGGTTATTATTTAATCGAACTTACTCAATAACTGCTTATCAATACGGAATTAAAACGCAATCGGAGACGCAATTTAAAAAAATAATAATAATTATTGTTGACAGTGGCCACTGACAGCTTTATGTTACATTACTATAGCAACGACCTGTGCCTATTCACCGACACCGGTCTAAGCCGCCTTGCAAACCAACTTATCTTTGATAATAATTATTATTATTACTATTAAAAAGATATATTTTTGCATTAATTTGTCGACATTTGAAGAAAAAGCAGCATATTTTATTTGGAGGAAAAGTTACTTTTCATGGCTTGCTCTCTATTACCAGCCTTATATACTCCGTTCGGCTGTTAAACACGAGCGCGCCATGAAAAGTATCACTTTTCCTCCATATAAAATAATATACTATTTTACGCTGTGTAAAGTGACCAACAAGGGTTACTCTAAATAGTGCGTACACCATTGATCATGTGTTCTGTAATTTCTCTAACCAAAGTTATGTACCTATTTACTAACACACTAGCTGATCACAGATCGATTTTTTGTCACTTAACAGATCATGATACCCCAGTAAAAAATAGTACACTTTCAATTCAAAGGGCTTACTCAGACGAGTCTGTTAGAAACGCTTTGTTTTGTGAAGATTGGTCAAATTTATATTTTATAGGTAACTTGGATTGCACTTTTACTTGTTTTTATAATGTTTTTATGTCACATTTTAATACGTATTTCCCGGGGGGGTAGTCACTAGGGTAAAATTTGTGACAAGATTGCGAAAAGTAAGGGATTGCGAGGGATTTCGAAAGATTGCGACGGATTGCGACAGATTGCGAGAGAATTCCAAGGATTGCGAAGAACTCCCAAGGATTGCGAAAGACTCCCAAAGGATTGCGAAAGACTTACAAGGATTGCGAGGGATTTCTAAAGATTGCGAAAGCGTTTTCATGTTCCTTTAAAATGTCTTGCAAATTGCAAAACGTATACTTAGTTTTCCGCTCGGGTTTAGGGAACTATAGGTAGGTTTGTTATGGAAACTAGAAATATTCTTCAATAAGAAAATATAGAAATAAGAATTGTTAAAACATGGACTTTGATTAAACAAAAATCATCAATAGAGATAAAATATTTTACATTATCAAGCACGTTCAAATTTTGAGCCCCAATTAAAAGCTATCCTAAAAATTAAAAAAGAAATACAAAAGTTCTAGGGTAGTTTATGTATTATATTTTGTTAATTATTATGAATCAAACCAACGAGCACAGAGACATGGTTCGGCAATGGATTCATGTTTATGACAACTTTGTGAACAGGATAATTTTAGGTAACATCAAAATGAAATAGCTAATTTGTGGCCTTTTGGAAATCTCTTGAATGTTTTGGTTCAAAAATTATATAGGTATACCGGGTGACCTCGAGATTATACTGACCACTGACCAGGCGTTTTTAACGTCATTAGAAATATATATTTTGAGATTTAGGGAGCTTACAGGAACGGCTATAAGGAAAAAAGTAGGCGTAAAAACAGTAATTAATGACTTCTGATCATACCCGACATAATGGAAACTGTGTTAGGTATTTTAAATGGAACAACCTGTATATTTTTGCTATTTTCGATTTTACCTATTCATCAAAATCTAAGTCATGTAACCCTCCCTATACCTATCTATGATAGTTTCGGATACAGGACGTGCTACTAAAATAATTTAAGTGGATGCTGGTTAAGTGTCAAATTTAAACATTTCCGGATTACCTACAGGTAAACTGAAAGTGAAAGTTTTAGTAGTTTAATAGTTAATATACCGCAAAAATCTGTCCGGTGTTTCATTTAAAATAACAAAGTTTCTATTATTTCTGGTTGGATCGAAAATGACCCATTAATTATTGCTTTTACTCCTATTCTTTTCTTGATGGACATTCCGGTAAGCTCCCCATATTTCGTATTGATATCTTTTTGTATAATTAAATAAAACGCCTGGTTAGTAATCTCGCGGTCACCCGGTATACAGGGTGTCCTATTTCACTGCTTTTTGATGCTCAGTTGTTTGTTTCAAATTTATTATAAGATAAACAGAAAAAAACATAGCTTATTTGGATTAGACTGTGCTTTAATGCAAAATAGGTACAAATATTAAAAAAATTAATATCAAAAAATACAAAAAAAAACTTAAAAACATAGGTAAGTATGACCGAGAGTATGACCCCAATACGCAAAATTGACCTCAATAAATTAACTTTAAAATGGTCTAGTTCAAAAATAGCAGATCAGAAAAACAGCCAAAATCAGAAATAGGAACTTGTGCATTTAATTACAAATAATCTTTGAAGCTATTTTTTGCAGCCTTAAATTTCTGTTCCATTTCTAATTTTTGATGCCATTTTAGATAAAAATGCTCATTTTTCAATAGTGGTATTGGCTCATAAAATGTGAACTTATTTTCCACTATTTGAATGTCTTAATTTTTCTCTTTAGGCCAAATAGGTGTCGAGGGACGACTTTAAGGAATTTAATTTTGTTGCAGCTCTTATCAATCCATCCCCTACAACTCTACCAATGTACCATGTCCGTAAATAACATACTGCATAATAATTTTCCAAACGTATATCAGTAGATCCTTTGTTGATATTTTCTCTTCTTATTTTTGTTTTTCAAGGAACCCCCCCCCATTCGCTTGAAAGTCTTCCTAACTTGTTAGAAAAGAGCCAATAAACGAGTGGATTTCATTACTAGCATTTCTTTGTTGACTTTAACACCTAGAAAAGAACGATCTTCCTTTTGTTTCTTTTTGCTCCTTAATATTTAACTCAGTAATACCTTATAAATCCTCAAATGCATTATTTTCATTGTCAATATCTTGTCTGTCTTCGTCGTTTACCGTTTGCCCCTCTATATCTTGAATTCATACCGAGATTCATACTCGGATTCATATTCATAGTTAAGATATTAAGGATAAATAAAAAATAAATAAAAACTATTTTTACGCATTTGCGCTTCTGTGTTCATACCTCGGTTCGGTACATATAAAAAATAATTTGGAGGCCATAATCGTTATCTATGATCTTTAAAACCGAGTTTAAATTATGTATGTCAGATATCTTTATAAAAATCGATATGTAGGTTTTTCCCGCAACAATATCGTTTACTTAATTAAAAATTTAAAACTGATGGTGCTAGAATTTCTCATACAGGGGTGTATCAGTGGAAAGTCGAGTCGGAGTAAAAAATTAATGTCTTACTAAATATACGTCAAATTTATTTTTTCTGCAATACAGAGTGAAACAAATTCTTTTCTCACCATTAGAATCTCGAAAACCATAAGAGATACAAAGTATGTTAAATCGGGACAAAGTTGTGCAATTTAAAAGTCATTGATATGCCGTTGAGAATTTTAGAAAATTCCGACTACCTCCAAAGATATTCGTAATAAATCGAAAATCAGCTATTTTATTTTAATTTTGTTCTGACTTTATTTAAAGAGATAATATAAAATGAATTTAACATTATTGTTGCCATTTTTTCTCCTTTACAAGACGGTAGTATCATATTTGAAATCTGGCGTTTCGGGTCCGGGCCCCCACCCTCAACTTTTTTTTTAAATACGGACCTGTATATTTTATTTCATTTTTAGAAGCCTTTGGTTTCCCAAAACCAACGATGTATCACACTTGTCCAATAGTGGTAACAAATATTCCCATAAGTGAAATCGAGTCAGAAAAGATTGCCCTCGAGATTGCCCTATCTCTGTCTAACACATTATTTCTTATGGAAAAAATCTAGATTTGTTGATTTATTAGTAAGTGTGAGACATCGTTGGTTTTGGGAGAACAAAGGCTTCTAAAAAATTAAATAGAAAATCCAGGTCCGTATTTAAAGAAATGAAGTTGATGATGGGGGCCCGGACACGAAACGTCAGATTAAAATTTGATACTGCCATCTTATAAACAATTAATAATGTTAAATTCATGTTATATTATATCTTCAAATAAAGTCAGGAAAAATAAAAATGAAATAGCTGCTTTTTGGTTTACTACGAATATCTCCGGAAGTAGTCGGAATTTTCTAAATTTCTCAACGACATATCGATGACCCCTAAATTGCGCAACTTTGCCCCCATATAACAGACTTCGTATCTCTTATGGTTTCCGAGATCCTAATGGTGAGAAGCAAATTTGTTTCACCCTGTATAGATTTCCCACTACAATGCCAGTTCAGTATAGTTCATGTCAGATAGCTAGCAGTGTATAAGGGATACTCTGTATACGAACTGGTATTATACAGGGTGTTATTTAAGTACGCGGCCAAAGTTCACTCTTTGAGTGATTTTAGGACGAAAAGTTTATATAAACATAGGTCCGGAAATGCATTGTTTCCAAAATACAGAGTGTTCAAGTTTAAGAAAAAAACGGTAGTGTACGCCGTTGACTTCTTTCTAATTTTGGTATTTATTTCGGATTAAGGAACTAAACATACAACTTTTTTGTCCCTTGAATTATTTTCGTATCTTTCTTACTCTTTAGGGAAAAAAAATAAACACCGCTACTTATTACATGTCCCTAGACTGTATTATCACAAAAAAAGGTGATTTTTTTTTCTCAAAAACTAAGCAAGATACAAGGATAATACAAGGGATAGGAAAGTTGTATTTTTAGTTGCTAAATTTGAGAAAATATATGATTTTTAAAAGTGAGTGACTTCCGGGACGCCAATGGACTTAAAAATAATTAATTATGGCTAAATTAGCTCCTTGTAATGTAAATACTACTGCCGAATTTTAACAAAATCGACCAAAAGAATCTTATTAAGATTTTTACAAAAAAACTATTGTTTTTTAAGTTTGGATATCCTGATGTATCTTGGAAACAGTGCGGACATATGTTTATCTTAAAATCACTCGAGGAATTACCTCCTGAGGTTTGGCTACGTACTTAAATAACACCCTGTATTATTGACAACAATGAATTCAATTGTTGTCAAAAAACGCGTACCATAAAAATACCGAGAAAAATACCTAACGATTTTTTATACGTGTTTATGACAAATACTATACCCAGTTAGCACGTAGCCGCTCCTTTGGTACTTAATATATTCTATTTTAACGAACATTTTTGTCGATTATGAGCGATTGCGAATGGATTGCGATAGGATTGCGAAGGATTGCGTGGATTGCGAATCGATTTCGGGGGATTGCGAAGCGATTGCGATGATTGCGAAGCGATTGCGTTGATTGCGAAGCGACTGCGAATGATTGCGATAGTGATTTCGGCGATTGCGAGTGAGTTTGTGACAGTATTGCGAGAAGTGAATCACCCCTCGGTATTTCCCTAGGCACAATTTCTACAAGAAAAATAATAAAAAATTTTGGGTTAGTACAGAAATGAAAACTACTAGCGTAAAACTAAAACATCTATTCCAACAACAAAAAACCAACCCTAGACTAAGTCAGACATATAGGGAAGGAAAGTGTGAGCATAATAGACTTGTTAGAAATAGCAAAAAATGTTTCCATCAACAACAAATATTAAATTCAGATAATATCACTAATACGACCTGGAATGTAGGAATGTAGTCGCTGGGGTTACTAATAAAAGGAAAACCACAATAACATTCAGTTGGTAAACGAAAACTCAGGAATTGAGGATCCCCAGAGGGTGGCAGGTGTCTTTAATTCCTCTTTAAAAACGCGCCAATTGAAGTAACTAAGAAAATGTCACATAGAACAAATCAAAAAACGAATGAGCCTACGGTTGTTTATCAAAATCAAAAAAAAAATAAATACCATATCATGAAAATGAATTGCTTGATATTCTTAACAAAAAACTAAAAACCGAAAGATCTTTTGAATGCGATTAAGTTTCAAACTTTTTATTAAAACGGGTTTTAATTTATATTATAAAACCAATAACTTTTTTTTTTAAATTTGTCATTCCGTGATAGAAAATTTCCATCTAATCAAAAAGATTGTTCCATTGCTTAGCAGAGGTAGTAAGACAGACATAAATAACTATAGGCCAGTTACACTTACGATGGAGTTTTCCTGTACTTCTTAGATAGGTATCAAATACTGTCTGATGACCAGTACGGCTTTTGTGGTGGGATATCCACTATTCAAGCGGTCACATCTTTTTTGGAATCTATCTTAGAAGCTGTTGAGTCAGGAGAGTGTCCTGTTGGAGTCTTTTGCGACCTCAGCAGGGCATTTGTCTGTGTCAACCACGATTTTATACTTGATAAAGTGCGTTGTTTTGGTATTACCGGGCCTACCTTTAAATTTTATTGAGACATTTTTATGTGAAAGAAAGCAATACGTTAGTATGAAGTACCGTGATGGTGGGTTTTTCTATGTGATAAGGTCAGTCAGATTTGTCATCTGTAAATATTGCTGTTACGCAGGGATCTACATTAGGTCCAATAATTCTTTTTCTCATTTATATAAATGACTTGGAAAACTTGCGGACACACCCCTCAGATCATTTTGAAAATACCTTTTTTAATGAATTTGCGGACGATTTTACAGTATCAAAAACTGATATACCTATGCGATGCTTGTTTGGAGAATTCATGTAATTTAATCTTAAGGAATGTAAATAACTGGTTTAATAAAAACAATCAATATTTAAATCCCTCAAAAACATCTTTTATTCGTTTTCATCATGTATAAAAGCCATGCAGGAACTTGTCCAGCAATATTGACAATATTCCCTTAGCGTCAAGTAGTGATGTCAAATTTCTTGATAAAAATATGACTTTTAAAAGGCATTGTAAACATTTACCGTCCCTGTTGGGATCCAACATTTATGTTTTAAATAATTTAAAAAATATTTTGACTGAAACTCAAGTCGTACAAGTCAATTATGCTCACATTGAGAGTAGATTAAGATATGGAGTAATTTTGTGGGGTTGGTCAGTTGATTCCAATGTCTTTTGGCTCAGAAGCGAAATATCAGATAATCAGATGTAGGTATGGCGGGGATCTCAAAACGTACCTCATGTAAGCAATATTTAAAACATTTTAAATTTTAAATTTGTCTAGTCTTTACGTGTTTGAAATGTGTGTTTATGTGTATAAAAATAAAAAATTGAGCGAGTCTGCTAGTACTCGAGACACTGATGTGTAAATATATCCTATATCGACATCATCGACATTAAAATCTAATGCCACTTTAGGCCGCGTGACGCCTGAATATAGGCAACTTTTATCTGGAATTGGTTGCCTATATTCTGGCATTAGAATGTCTAATAGTAAGTACACTTCACGCATAGCCCTTCGCTCGCTACGAGGACGTAACGAACAAAAACTAACCCAAGGCATGCCCAAAATCAAGAAAAAAACTTTTTACAAATATAACCTCAAGAAAATAAAATATAAGATTAAAACTAACCGTAAAAATTAACGGGAGCGAAACCGCAAGTATAAGCTAAAAGTGTCTATTTCTTTTACTATAATCTTGAAAATATCTGTACAAAATTTCATGATGATCGGTTGAGTAGTTTATGAGTGAAAGCGTAAGAAACAAACAAACCAACACATTCGCATTTATAATATTAGTTAGGATTCTTTAATAATACTTACTGGCAGCTTCAATCAAAGTGGATTAATTCACTGCACAAATTCGACACGAAAACCTAATGCCACTAGGAATAACATCGACCTATGGACACAGCTTATTCACTACTAGCTAGTCATCTTGGAGCTGCATTTTTGATTTGGGAAAGTCAATAACCAAATTTTGCAAATTTTATAAGAGAGCCATGACTCAATATTGTTTTAGACATCTGGGCAACTGAATAATACTTTTGACAGTTCGGTTAATTTTAAATATGCTTTTTCATCGTCTAAAATCCATTTAAAAACGATTTTAAATGGCAAAATTGTATAAAAATCCGAAATTTCCGGACTTTCTTAGGACGATAGCCGTGGCTTCGGACGAATTTGTTGTGGATTTTGAAGCAAAAATTCATTTTAAATTCAACCGCCTATTAAAAATAAGCTGTACTATGGATCCAAATATACGGCGAATATAATACAATGAAAACATAAAACCGCCCTAGCGGCTAGCTTTTTAGAAGCGCCATTTGAGTCGTTGCAATCGCGGCCGTCCTGGATTAACTTGCTCCTCAATGCTCACGGGTTATAATGTCACATTAGTTTACACATTCCGTCCCCACATTTCCGTCCCATTTGCCGAGATTTACCCTTATACCGCCGCGTAAGATGCAAAAAAGATTTTTTGCTCAATAGTGAAATCCACTCAAATAATACTAGAGCAAAAGATGATTTTAGAGTACCATTTGCTAAATACAAAAGCTCGTATAAATTACCTAATGTCAGTGGTGTTAAGTTTTTCAATAGCTTACCTACTGAACTAAAAACATGTGACAACGTTTTGATATTTAAAAAGCGTTTATTTAAAAGACTTTCTCGTACCTAAGTGTCTGTACTCAGTAGAGGAGTATTTTACATCGTCTTGTAGCTGTATGTAGTTGTAGTTTGTACGATCGATTTTTGACAATTTCCTATACAAATTGCATTTTGTCTAAAAGGAAAATAAATATTATTTATTTTTATTTATTTATTATTTATTTAAATATCTGCCATTAAAAATAAACGTTTTTTGTTAGGGTTGAAGTTGATATCAAAAGAGAGCCAACGTGCGCACTGCGTATGAGGTAGGTATGATCGCGAATTATTATACTTTATATTTCTAGTTTTGGTGGATCAGACATAAATAATAAAAATGCTTGAAAGTGTTAAATTTATTACAAGATAAAGAGGGTGTTATAAGAATCTCTTATTTTTTGCTCTGCACAAAATTCCTATGGCACACGCTTGTACAAAACAAAGACAGAGTTCAACAATTGATCAAAACAAGAAGAGTCGTGAGTCCAATGATATTCATTATTCAATAATCAGGAAAATATTTCGCTCCTGTATAAATATAGTGTATTTTTAACTGTTTTAAATACATGTTAATTTTGGTGTTTTATATCAGCGTGTTGGGCAATTTTTTGTGTATATCTATTTGCTGTCGTGACCAGATGGGGTAGGTCCCTGGATTTGTGGGGCATGGGGCAATATTTTATGCAGCTAATTTCCAAAAATTGAGAGAGTTAATTTCACAAATGTCTGATGATTTACAGTGCATCCAGAAATGTAAAAAATATTTCAAAATGTTAAAGTGGAACAACAGTTAATTTACTTTAAGTGGAACTATATTTATAGCAGACAGTATTTTGCAACTAGAAGAATCCTGTACACAAGTCTACCAGAGGCGATGAATACATATAATAGAAACATGAAAACAAAATTGCAAACAAATAGGAGGTGAGGAAGGAAAAACAGTAGTGGCAAAATTAGAAAGTTTAATAGAAATAAAGCACAGGTTTTAAGCTTTTAAGGCAAGTCGTAAGCATAATGTCAGGAAAAAATGTAAATAATTTGTCCATTGAGCCTGCCTTAGTTCCAAAATTTAATTTTTGCCCTATAACTTCAGTAGATGTAGAGAGTAGAGTGCAGCGAAAAAAAGCATTTTTTCTACAGCCGCGCGCAAAATAACTAATTACTAAATTCAAATGAAATCGCAAAATCGACGAATGCATTGGATCCTTATTTTGCGCTCTAGCGCGAACATGGAAAAGAAAATTTTCACTTTTTCCGTCGAGTGTGCTATGAATGGTCATGGAAACTGAAGGAAAATAAATGACAGTCGTGCGTTTGTTACAGTTTCTTGCTGGCACTCCTGTTCTAAACATGCCCGAAGACCGAATATAATCTGTCAAAACTGACAGTCATTTGCAAAATTCAGAATAAGTATAGAGAAAAATGTGCATTTAAGTTTAGAAAATGCGGCTGTAGAAAAAGTTCTGTGTGTTTTTCGAGCGCAAAGCAAGATTGCCGTTTTCGAAAGATTACTGCGCTCCGCTACGCGTCGCGCAGTAACATTCTTTCTCAAGCGGCAATCCGTTACTTTGCGCTCTAAATACACAAATAACTATTTTCGAAATTCAATTTGTAATAGTGAGCAAAAGTTGCCTTGCCATCACAAAAACAATGTATATTTGCAATTTTTTTCTACAATAGTATATTGTGTAACTAGGAGGAAAAGCAAAACATTCCGCCTCGTCCAGCAATTACCAAAGTCGTCCAGGAATGTGCTTTTCCTACGAGTTGCACATACTATTTTTTATCCGATCGGAATTAATTAGAATACGTATTTATAAAAATAGAGCCAAATATTACTCTAAATAAAAACGGTGTTTTAAATTTAAACTCAATATAATATCAAGTTTTGAATCGAGCGAGCTTGGAGTTTATTACGTAACTAGGTAAACCACAGCGAAATCTTGCTTTTGATAAACGCCAGATCTGACAAACAAGGTGTTTAAGTATGACAGAAATGTTATATTCCCGGCCGGGAATGTTATATTCCTGGCCTAGGACGGAAATGTTATATTCCCGGCCTTGGACGGATATGTTGTACGTACAGTTATTGCATGTTGCCAAGCAACGAACACAATATACTGGAATCATGACTTTTGCGGTGAGAAAACACATCGGAAAGGTATAGTTTTTCGTCCGATCGGATAAAAAATCATATTTTGCCCACTGTCGTCCTTTAAATACTTATAATAATAATAATTTTGTAAAAATATAGTGATTTTAAGATTTTGTGAAAATATCAAAAATAATTTGCAAATCTTGAAATTGTTAGTAAAGTGTTCATGGCTAGTCAATATTAGCAGAAATTAACTCTTTTTTTAAATACCACCTTTTGAACCAAAAAATTACTTAGTATAGGTAATAATTATTGCCAATTAAACCATTTTTTTAATTATTCTTCATATTTTCAAGTCACAAAAACCTAAAACCCCTTAAAAAGAAAATAAAAATTATTTTTCACATATACATACTTACTCTTTAATACTATTCAAAGTGCGGTAGAGGGCAAAAGATGATTTTTTAGAAAAAGTTTTAAATAGCCATTGTTTTTGTAATAACAAAGAACAAATTTTGCGCATTATTACACAGATTTACAAAAATGCATTTTTTTGCTCCACCCAAGTCAGGAGATCGTTTTCTTTGTTCAAACAAGTCCTTAGTGATAAACACTACAATTTTTTAATTGAAAACCATGAAGCATACGTAATAACTAGTGTCTTAATTAATATTAATACCTATAGGTTTGATATAAATTGTTTGATAGGTTTGATATAAATTGATATAGGAAAATAGTATGGTAATTTTTTAGTAGACGTGTCAGGCCGATTTTGTCGTTTTTTTTTCCTCAGGAGCATAGGCCTTTAAACTGAATGTTTTTACGTCATTTTTATTAACGGAAACCTAATTGTAGTCGTTGTTTGATTTATGATTACTCAAACTACGTTGTAATCAACTGTCTTGCGGGACAGTGGAGCGAATAGGGGTGCTGTGTGGGGTAAAAACGTGTAAAAAAAATAGAAAATATTCGGTTTGCAAATACGTGTTATTTTTATAAATATTCCAGTGGAGTAACAAGGTTAGGGAAAAGGGCTCCACTGTCCCGTTTCAGTTGATTAATTTTAATCTTTCTACTAATATTTCACTTCGCGCACGGCCCTCTGCTCACTTCGCTCACTCCGGGGCACAACCAAACAAAACTACCCAAACTAACCATTGGGTTAGTTTGCCTTGGCATGCCCAAAATTTAAAAAAATAATTGATTTTCGGGTGGGTATTGCCTATATTTCTAGTGCTTTTGCGCAGTGGTGCTGGCAATTTGTGTCAAAACTCGAACTTTGAGGTTCTTTTCGGCTCAAATGTGGTGGCTCTTTAGATTTTTTAAAATCAACTATTATTATTTTTTTCGTTATGAGCATGCCTTGGGTTAGTTTTGTTTGGTTGCGCCTCCAAAGCGAGCGAAGCGAACGGAGGGCCATGCGTGAAGTGAAATATTAGTAAAATAATTCAAAATTAATCAACTGCAACGGGACAGTGGAGTCCTTTTTCCCTAACTTTATTACGCCACTGCAATATGTATAAAAAAATAACACATATTTTTAACAAAATTCGTCTTTGCAAACCGAATATTTTCTATTTTTATACACTTTTTTTACTCCACCCAGCACCCCTATTCGCTCCACTGCACTGTCCCGCAAAACAGTTGATTACTATTAGGTTTCAGCCAATAAAAAACGTCTAAAAATTACGTAAAAACACTCAGTGTGTGTGTTTCTGAGGAAAAAACGATAAAATCGACATGACACGTCAACTAAAAGATGACCAATTATTGTATTTGTGATTTAACAACTTTAATTTATTTTTATTCAATACACAGTTCCTTAATTAAGTGAAAATTTAATTTAGAAAATCAAAATTTAGTTGTTTTATTACTGCATATTCATTGCATATGTACGCATTTTTTTGCGTATATCCTGCATAAATTTAAATAAAAATGTGCTTATATTTTTGCGCATATTCTTAAGGTTTTTGGTGGTCTTTACTTATATAGCAACTGAGATTTTTTGTAAAACTAAACTTTCCTAAATCCTAAGGGAGGGTTGAGGATGCGAATTTTCGGCAATATACTGTAAGTATATTGCAAAATCGTATCAATATAAAAATATGAATTAATCATGAAACTTACGGCTGACAAAATGTGTGAATGAATATTATTATTATCGGATCTCCCGGTAAAATTCAGCGCCTCCGGCAGCGGCAGTTCATTCATGTTGACCAATAATCCAACAAAATCACTGTAAACACAATTAAAAGTCACATAAACAACGATCTATAACAATCAAGCGCGCTATTGTTTATTTACCGCCAGTCAGAGTAACTCAAACAAACAACAAACAATCCGACGGAGCTTATTACGCTAGCTTATAATTATATTTATAAAATAAAACCGGTGTTTATTGCGGTAATCTGTCACCGTGTTTACATACTCGACCTATAGCAAAGTCTAAACACAGCATCTGTTCCAATTTTTTTTGTAAGTCGCGACGGCGTAAAAGCTTTTCAACATCCGTTGCCGACGGTCAAAGCAGTGTAGTGTTGACACTACATTCACACTGTATGCAAATAAGCTTTTGCTCACGTGATCCTCTATGGACGCTTCGTCGTCGTTGCGCTACGCTGTACGATGAGGGGATACGTGCGCCGGCCCCCTCCATCAGCAAGCGCCGGCCCCCTCCATCGTTAGGCGCCGCCTGCTATGTCCTGCGTCGCAACGCAAATGCCTTTCATAATCATAATCGTAAGGTCCTTTGAATTTATGGTATATCCTGTATCAGCTGAAATTTAGAGCTACCCAAACACGCGCATAGATTGATATTATTACGCTGAAAATATACAGTGTAATAATATCAAATCTATTACAAACGGAATGAACATTATCGATAATTTTCGGGAAATATGCACGAATGCAAGTTAATTTGTTTTCAGTTAAACTTGCATCATAAGTGGCATATTTTCATTGCGCAAATTATAATTTACAAGAAAATTTCATGTAGCTTTTGATCTAGCCGTGTATGAAGTCAAAACTTTGGCACTGCTAGTTAAAGCAAAGCCCCTGTCAAACAAAAAAGTCGTTCGTTTTGCGCAGCAGGAAGAGGGCTAAAACTAGTGCGTAATTGTTTCCTGAGTATTTAGCAAAGTCTAAAGCCTGTTTTAATAAGAATAAGTAACTATAGGCATATTTATGTTTGTTTGTTTCACTGTTAGTATTATTACTTGCCTCATTGTCTATTATCTTTGAAACTGGTTTGGCTCCGAGTTAGTTGGATTAATTTAATTGTTTTCTGATTGGCTGAACGTAATGATGAGCGAGACTGGTCTTGGTCTTGCAAAAAAAGCAAGACCAAGACCGTATTTTGATAAGCAAGACCAAGACCAAGACTGTGTATGCAAGAGCAAGACCAATACGAATACCATGTTCTGCAAGACCAATACTTTTGCAAGTTGCAAGAGTCTAGTGAGACTCTTGCAACTAATGATAATATTGTATTGGATTGTTTCTAATAATATCTTATTCCGCTATTACTTTCTTAAATTTAAACTGATGGGATATTTCATTAAATTTAATAGGTAACGTGGGCTGTAAATTGTAAATCAGTTGCCGTTTTCTTAAATAAAAATAAAATAGGTATGGGAACGGGGGGCAGAACCGGGTAGCTAAGGTAAAAAAATTCCATATCACTCAATAATTTTAATTTATAACCGATATTTCGGCAACAGAGTAGGTACTACAAACCTTATCTACAGAAGAAATGCTACGACATTCTGAAAAAAAATCTGTATTGTCTAAAACAAAGGAATAACAAAAATTCACAGTCCTTCACAAAGATGCAATCGGGGGGACATTGAAAATTCCGAAGCAGAATGCAACGCTTATTAAATTTGAGATCTGAGAAAACTAATAATTGTAATTGTGTGGAAATATAATAGTTGATAGAAGTTTGCCTGAGATCAGGTTAGATTACGTAAGTTTAGTTTACCAAAATATAACAAATAAATGCATATTAGTTGAAGTTTCGTGCTTTTTTACAATTTATAACGTTATAAGTGTGGTTGAAAAAAGCAAAATAACATTTGCATTCAATTCGTCTCACATTCCTCGATCTAACGATATGAAACACGACTAGTCTGTCGTTAGAAACTAAAAGTCACCCTCGCCCACCCTTAACACAATCTAATGTAAAAAATTACTTTTAGCAGATTACGCATGCAAGTTTCGTTTACCAAAATATACTACATAAATGCATATTACTTCAAGTTTCGTCAGGGCCGCCGAGAGCCGAAACGGGCCCCGGGACTCTCCAGCTTTTTGGGCCCCTATATTGCCATAGCATCAGTACAAAAGGAGGAAGCCCGCCACAGGCGTTGCCGCAGGCAGAAATCTAATCCACGTGCCACGCCCAATAATGTTAATTTTTAACCTCCTAAAAATGTAGGCATGAAGCCTTAAATTTCCAGCCGCACCTAAGATGTGGAGGATGGAAGAGTGTTGCAGGAAAATTTCATCAGTTTTTGGAATGTGTACAAAGATTCACAATAATAATCGCCTATCTATAGCATTTTCACAAAATTTGTCTAGACCTTATTCGAATAATTTCAATGCAGGTTTTATGAAGTGTGACGCACTTGTCCTGCCTATTCCATTTCAAATTGGGAAAATTAATAAAAAAACATTTTTTAAAGTTAAATTGTAAATAATTATTTATTGACATACATAAAAATTAAAACGTAATTAAAATAAAATTTATATATTCAAGCCAGCTAAACGGGTTTACACGTTAAAATTGACTTTTCTTGCCTTTTTAACTGCAAATTCTCCAATTAAATCGGTTACATCTAGATTAGAACAAATATCTTCATTGATACTTATTATTGCTAAATTCGAAAGCCTCGATTCTTCCTTCGGTATTGTGAACCAGAAAATCTCTTTCGGCCATCAGCCATGTACCTAAAACAAAAAACTATATTTAAAAATTTTGACAAAAATTTAAACCATTTTTTTTAATAAAAAATATCATTATAATTGAACTTATTGCAATAATTGAGGCGTCAAGATGCAAAACCCGCCTTTCCAAAAAAAAAATAAAAAATGAGCTATCGCGATATAACGTCAGTACGCTTTAAAATCTTCATAAGCGAGACTTCAAACTGCAGCAAAACCCTCTTAAAGCTATATAAATTTAGTACAAAAATTTGATACTGCGGCAAAATCCGCCTTATCCTATTATTTTATTACAGAACATGAGTTTATGTTAATATTATCATTTTTACTAAAGAATTTGAGTTTTGTGAATTATTATGCTTTTTTTAAATTAAAGCAGTGCTGTTAATTATCACCTATTCACCTATGTATTTTTTATTAAAATAACGCAAACTAACCCTAGTTCTGATGCAAAACCCGCAATATTGCATCTCACTGCAGCAAAACCCGCCTTATCCAAAATACTTGTTTTTTTTTCTGAAAATCTGAGTAGTAATTATCATTTCTAGGCTTAAAATATGCAAAAAGAAATGGTTCCGACCAATGGAGGAACTATTTTTTGAATAGCGCTTGTAACTTTCGCTAAAACCGGCCGGCATTTCACCTCCCGTCTTCTGTTAGTAATTAAGTTAGGATTTTAATATTTTTCCCATTGCACACTCTATCTGTTTAAGTAAAAATTACTTAATTAGTAACTGAGATACAGAACACAGGAGGTGAGGTGCAGGATACCATGTACTATTAAAACTTACCATTCACAATCACAACACTAAATAGAAATAAATAAAATAAATACTAATAGTCAACAGGCAACTGAGATAGCTCATTCGCAATCTATAATTTTTAGTTTTTTATTATTGAATAGAAGCCCGGGCTCCGGGCCCCCAAAGCATACGGGCCCCGAAATTTTACCCCCTCCCCCCCCCCCCCCCTCCCTCTCGTCGGCCCTGAGTTTCGTTCGTTTTTACTATTTATAACATTACTGGTGGTTGTAAAAACTGCATTCGATTCGTCTCTCAATCCTCGATCTAATGCGGTTAGTTTCACTAAGTATCAACTTATTTTAGTCATTTAAGTCGATTCCAATACGTTATAATCAATTTTAATAAATTTGGTTAGTTTTGGTTAGTCGTCTAATCAATTTTCGGTTAGTTTCTTTTAGTAGCAACTTTTTTTTTCTTATTTGAGCGGGTTCCGTTACGTTATAATCAATTTTAATAGATTTGGTTACTTTTGGTTAGTCGTCAAATCAACTTTCTGATAGTTTTCCTTAGTCTTAACTTATTTTAGTCATTTGAACCGGTTCCGATACGTGATAACCAATATTAATGGATTTGGTTAGTTTTGGTTAGTCGTCAATGAACTTTCGGTTAGTTTCACTTAGTCTCAAATTATTTTACTTATTTGAGCCATTTCCGATATACAACCAATTTCAATAGATTTAGTTAGTCGTCCAATCAACTTTCGGTTAGTTTCACTTAGTCTCAACTTATTTTAGTTATTTAAGCCGGGTCCGATACACTATAATCAATTTTAATATATTTGTTTAGATTTGGTTAATCGTCCAATCACCTATCGTTAGTTTCACTTAGTCTCAACTTATTTTAGTCATCTGAACCGGTTCCGACGCGTTATAATCAATTTTAATAGATTTGGTTAATTTTGGTTAGTCGTCCAATCAAATTTCGGTTAGTTTCACTCAAGCTCAGCTTACTTTAGTCATTTGAACCGTTTCCGATACGTTATAATCAATTTTAATAGATTTGGTTATTCTTGGTTAATCGTCGAATCATCTTTCGGTTAGTTTCACTTAGTCTCAAGTTATTTTACTTATTTGAGCTGTTTCCGATACGTTATAATCAATTTTAATAGATTTGGTTAGTTTTGGTTAGTCTGCTAATCGGTTAGATTCACTTTATATCAACTTATTTTAGTCATTTGAGTCAGTTGCGATACGTTATAATCAACTTTAATAAATTTCGTTAGTATTGATGGATAATCGTCGAATCAACTTCCAGTTAGTTTCACTTAGTCTCAACTTATTTTACTTATTTGAGCCTGTTCCGATTTGTTATAATCAGTTTTAATAGATTTGATTAGTTTTGGTTAGTCGTCTAATCAAGTTCTGGTTAGTCGTCTAATCAACTTTCGGTTAGTTTCCCTTAGTCTCAAC